>CM031240.1:253964136-254234136 GCA_018340775.1 Taxus wallichiana var. yunnanensis | reverse complement strand
CTTTAGCCATTAAATATAGATTCATTTAACCTTTAGATACTCTATTATGTTTTTTATTTTTTAGATTTGTGGACATGTAAGATAAATCAACTTGGTAAATAAAATGCCAAAAGTGGAATAATTGATAGGAGAGGCTTATTTCTTGAGTGTAATTTAAACCCCCATATATATATATATATATATATATATATTAAAAAATTATACGCTTATTATATGCTTATATGATTTTTAAAAACTTGAAATTACTTTAAAGTTTTAGTATAATTTTTTACTACACAAATAAAAACATCTTTGAGATCGGCATAATAAAAGAGACCGAAGGGAAAAAAATGTAGAGAAATTTAGAAGGAAAGAGAAATTAGGGAAAAGTGTGATTGTATCCATGGTGTCCCCATCTCCTTGGAAATCAACTCCAAATTAAAAACACTATTAAATTCAAAACCCATTACTAATGCATACATCATGAGTACGGAGACTGCTTGACGACACTGCTAAGTGGGGATTAGAAGCCCAAAATTGATAATAACCTACAAAATTGAATAAAGTGATCTAGACAATGGAAAAAAATTCATTGGCAGCAAAAATGTTGTTCCTATTCAAAAAAATTCCTTGGGGGAACCAACAACTCAATCCTCTGAAAACAAACCTATGTCGTTTGATCATTGAGGTGGGGTAGAATTTCCAACATGAAACTTATCTCGATTTTGAAGTCATTTTCCAAGCACCTAGTGCTTACCAAACAAAGAAAAGAGATGTTGTGTCCATTTTGTTTTAGTAGAGAATAACACTGAGTAGCACCCTTATAAAGGAAATAGAATAATGCGTAAATTTCATCTCAAAATAAAATTGACAAACCTCACATCGTTTCTCGTGGTGTACACATTTTCCCTCTTTGTTGAAAGAAACTAAGGGGAATCCCAAATCTGTGGTCATGTACAATTGACCACATGTTAAATGTGGTGGTGATGCTCGACTAAGCGCAAATATTCATTTTATCATGTTGATGTCTTGCATAGAGAGAGTGCATTTGACGTAGATGAGGCACAATTTTGTTTACGAGATAGTGCATTTTGTCTTCTCTATCATTTTCTTCCTTCTTTGTCATGTCAATACCATTTACACATTCTCATCTTGAATTCTCTAATCTATTTTATTATATGGTGCTCGAATTAAAGTAAAATATCATTAAAGCACATATAATGAATTAATAAACATTTGAGTGATTTTGACTTAGGAAAGTGCATTTAAATAAATTAATAAATTATTTAAATTGCCTTCTAACAAAAATGTGACTTGTTTGGGTAATGGCCAAATATACCCAAAAAGTGCGACTTGATTAGTGAAGCAAAAATAATTAATTAAATATTAATTATATGGTGTTAGCCAAAAAGTGCGATTTGGCCTTTGGAGGGTTTTTGGCTATATGAGGAAAAATGCGGCTGGGGTAAAGCATTCAGAATATTATTATTTTCACTCAGCAGTTAGCACAGAGCTTTTGCAGACAGAATCCAAGGACGGAAACCCTCTGGATTATTCCTCTTGCGGACGGAAACCCCAGGAGCAGTGAGAGAAGCTTCCATCCAGGAATCTTCATTGTTTACACTAGTTATTCAGCATTTCAGCAGTTTGAGAAAAGAATAAATTGCAGCTGTGGGCATTTGCACATCTATCTGAGTGGGGCGGCTTCTTCTACAGTTATTTATTGTTGTGTCAGAGGTATTTTCATGATAGATATTTATTGTAATTCCCAGCAGCAAATATATCAAATCGGCTAGGGTTTTGGTTCATTTACTGTGGGTTTTTGGACAATCTTTGTTATTAAATCTTTCTGCAGATTTATATTTGTATTGCTGTAATATTTAGCTTCAGAAATCATTATTAAATATACAGCTGAAATATTTATAAAGAAATCTGCCAGTTAAACCCTAGGCGCCTATTCTGCATTTGCCGGTTTGTGGGGTTTGTTGTATTTAATTTATCTATGCAGTTTCAGTGTGATGTTTCATGAATTCCTTTGATATTATCAGTTCGAGATCGAGCGGAGCATATATATATATAAAAAAATATTGAGACAAAAAGCGGGTTTGGGATCTTTCGGTGGTATCGAGTAGTGTATCCTCCCAACCTGTGTGGGAAGAAACAGACAGGGTATTAAAAAGAAATCAGCTTTGAATGCATCACGAGAGAGGACGGTCCACACAGATACTACACCATGAGGAGCACGACTCGAAAGCTGGTATTGCGGAGGAGGTGACGAGAATGGAATATTTGGGCGAGAGGCACGAGAGTCCTCCTCGAGAGGAACATGCGAGATCCGAGATAGGAATTTTATTCGGGATATGGCAGCCACACGAGGCGGTTATTATTATAAGACCATGGAGCGCATGGGCACTACTTTGGACCAGTTGGCACTTGGATAGGCGCGAGACGAGGCATGGCGGGAGGATAGATCCGTATCGATTCTGCCAGTAGCTACGAGGGTCATAGCAGATCACCTTCAGAGCTTGGGAGTGTTAGGGGATCGCCACGCCGTGAGCGGAGGCATACTCATACAGACGAGAGGAGACCTACACGGACTGCAGATAGGCCTATGCAGCCTAACTTCTTGCCTAGAGGTGACCCACCAGAGATTGAGGGACGGTCGGAAGAAGTAGCTTTCCTGGATACTATCATGGCAGTCAGTGATGAGTGGAGGAGTTTGCCACAGCATGTGAGGGATGCATTTCCCCTCCCACAGTATTGTGCTCAGAGGAGAGACAGACATGAGGGTTGGACAGGATAGGAGACCTAGAGCACAGAAAACGAGAGATTTGCGGCGGAGTTGCAATAAGGTAACCCTCTCCACTTTGATGGTAGTGGAAAGATCGGTGCGGGGCTTGGATTCACAAGCTCGACACCTACCTTACCCTCGAAGCCCATGAGGAGAAGGGAGGCCATACGATTCGCTACATTGCACCTTGAGGGTGGCTTATGATTGGTGGCACCATGGGTTAGTTACGTAGGGTCATGAGCCTACACATTCATAGGGATTTGGTGATAGATTGATTGCGAGATTTGATCGCAAGGATGTGGAGTTATATTACAGGGATTTGGCACAGCTCGAGACGAGTGGACATGTTGATTCTTACATCAACGAATTTCAGCGGATAGCGTTATGGTTCCAGAGATGCCTGAGAAGAGGGTGGTGATGTTATTTATAGAGGGCCTCCATGACAGGATGAGAGGATTGGTCAAGGCTCTTAAGCCTAGGACATTGCATGATGCCATCCAGACGGCATTGGACTTGGACACATCCCCCACTTCCTATCAGCCCACTTCTTATCGCATTGATAAGAAGTTTCCCACGAGCTCCGAGGCCATTTCAGCGCTCTGCAGCCCCGCGAAGAGTGCACCACCTCTAAGGTGGATCAGGAGACTCGTAACGAGTTAAGGAGGAGGAAGCTTTGCTTTCATTGCAAAGACCATTGGGAGCCTGGACATCGTTGCCTTGGTAAAGGCAAGGTGCATCTCATTGAGGTGATTTCAGATGGGGAGGATGATCACTCGCCGGATACGGATGTAGAGGATGAGGCGGTGACCATGATGCACGGGGAGCAGCCCCGAATAGAGCTTGGTGAGGTGAGGCATTGGATTCATCCGATGTTACTATTGCCACACTTCGGGCGTTCTAAGTACCATCCCTTTCGGTGAAGGGAGTGCTTAAGGGACAGCGGATTGTTTATGCAGTTGTGAGTGGAGCTACGCACAACTTCATTGATGAGGGTTGGCTGCGGCGGGATTACGAGTTGAGGAATTTGATGGGTTTAGTGTGCGGGTGGCGAGATGGATTTCTTTATCGGTTGCACTAAGAGGATTCCACGACTTAGTATTCGGATGGGGACTATACATTGACCGATGACTTCTATGTTATTGGACTTGGTGAGATTGATCTGATATTGGGTATCGGTGGTTACTGATCCCTGGCGAGATATGTGCGGGATTTCCGGAGGATGGAGTTGGAGTTTATGGTGGATAAGAAGAAGATTGTGCTTCGGGCTCTTTCGATGGTGGGCCTAGAGTTGTTTCGAAGCACGCGTAGGATGGAGTCTATAGTGAGACATGGAGAGGTTGCATGGGCAGCCCGGTGTTTCATTTCATCAAATCTTCTTGACGATGATGAGCAGGCCCTTATCATATTGACATCAGTCCATCTTTGGATAAGCATGGCCAGTGTTTGGTGACATTCTCTCGGGTAGACCACCGGATAGAGGTTTGAGCATGTTATAGAGCTTGAGGAGGGTCTTAAGCCCGTGATGACTACGCCTTATCGCCATCCTAAGACATACAAGGATGAGATAGAGAAGGCCATTAGAGAGCTCTTGGAGATGGGACACATCCGTCCTAGTTCTAGTCCCTTTGCTTCTTCAGTAGTTTTGGTGAAGAAGAAGGATGGGACCATGAGGATGTGCATTGACTATCGTGCACTGAACAAGAAAACCATCAAAAACAGGTATCCCATTCCCCGCATTGATGAGTTGTTAGATGAGCTGCATGGATCTATCTACTTCTCGAAGATTGATCTTTGATCAGGCTACCACCCAGTTAGAGTTCGGGATGAGGATATCACAAGACAGCCTTGGTGTCACTTATGGGCCTTATGAGTTCTTGGTGATGCCATTGGACTCACTAATGCACTCTTTACATTTCGAGTCATGTATGAACCATCTCTTGATAGGCGATTGAGGCAGTTTGTGTTGGTGTTTTTTGATGATATTTTGATTTATAGCAGGACATGGGATGATCATTTGAGGCATCTTGATGAGGTACTTAGCATAATGGAGACTCGGTCTTTGTTTGCTAAGATGTCAAGTGTGAATTTGGACTTACGGAGATATTGTATCTTGGGCATGTCATTGGGGCCAATGGGGTCAAGGTCCATCAGGAGAAGATACAGGCGATGCGGGATTGGCCACCACCCAGGAATATCTCTGACTTGCGAGGATTCTTAGGGTTATGTGGTTACTACAGGAGGTTTGTGAAGGGTTATTCTAGTTGGTAGCTCCATTGTGAGATCTTACGGAAGGTGCATTGGTTGGTCGGATGAGGCACGGTGGTATTTGAGAGGCTCGAGGTAATTATGAGTACCTGTCCAGTTTTGGCTCTTCCAGATTTCTCACGGCCCTTCATTTTAGAGTGTGATGCTTCGGGATTGGGGATTGGTGCAGTTCTTATGCAGGATCGCCATCCTATTGCCTTTGAGAGCCGGAAGCTGAGAGATAATGAGAGACTGTATTCCACCTATGATAAGGAGATGCTTGCCATTATGCATGCCTTGGCAAAGTTTAGACAGTATTTGGTGGGTGGAAAATTTGTGGTGAGAACCGACCACACACGAGTTTGAAATATTTCTGGAGCAAAAAGAACTCAATGAGAAGGCAACAAAAATGGGTCAGTGAGGATCAGGCATATGATTTTGACATTGAGTATGTCGAGGGGACGAAGAATGTAGTGGCTGATGCACTTTCGAGAAACCCCATCTCGCTGCCCTATGTTCTTTGGCGAGATTTCAGCAGATTGGAAATCTCATTTGTTAGTTGATATTCAAAAACACTTGGGCATGTGACATTATGGATGGAAAAATTCGGGATGATCGGTATAAGGTAATAGCTGATTTGATTTTGTATAAGGGCAGAATTTACCTAGTTCACTGAATCGAACTTAAGAGAAGATTATGCATGCTTTCCATGATGCACCACTTGCGGGACATCGGGGTATTTTAAAACATACGGGTAGATTAGAGAGAGATTCTCCTGGAAGGGTCTCAAGGATGATGTCTTGCGCCATGTCCGTGAGTGTATGACTTGTCAGCAGAACAAGTCAGAGCATACTTTCCCAGGTTTGCTACAGCCATTGCCTATTCCGGAGCAGAAGTGGGAAAGTATTTCGATGGATTTCATTACAGGTCTTCCCGTGGTGCAAGGGAATGATCGCATTTATGCGGTAGTGGATCGGTTGACAAAATATGCACACTTTTTCGCTGTTCCTACCAGCTTTAAGGCACCTCATGTGGCTGATTTGTTCTTTCATCAGATATTCAGGTTGCATGGGCTTCCGAAGAACATAGTTAGTGATCGGGATAGTAGGTTTATGAGCATATTTTGGCAGGAGCTTTTCCATCTGGTTTACTTGAGTTGACTCTAGCACTAGTTATCACCCTCGAGACGGATGGACAGGCAGAGATTGTGAACAAATGGATAGAGGTTATCTTCGCGACTACGTTGCGAGGACAGCGAAGGCATGGGTTAAGTTGTTGTATTTATGTGAGTATTCTTTATAACACCACTTACCATATGTCATTGGTATGACTCCATTAGAGCACTTTATGGGTATGATGCGAGATCCTTTGTTGATATGGCATTTGGGGATAGTAGAGCTCCCGAGGCTCGGGAGAGTTCTGAGGATATCGGGAAATCCTTAAGGTGCTTAAGGAAAACATTCGGCGAGCCCCGAGAATCAGCGAGAAAATGTATGCGAGATAGGCCGAGTGGAGAGATCATTTGAGATAGGGGACATGGTTTTCTACGACTTGACCTTACGAGCAAAGTACTCTCGAAGAGTGGGGCTGAAAAGCTCAAACCGCGATTTTATGGGCCATACGGGGTGTTGAGGAGAGTTGGTGAAGTGGCATATGAGCTGGAGTTGCCTTACGAGAGTAAGATACATAATGTTTTCATGTGTCTTGCTTGAAAAAGGCTTTGGGGGCGAACATTATTTCTCTCTGATTTTGCCACCCCTGGATGAGGAAGGGAGATTAGACCTAGTGCGGAGGAGATCTTGGACAGCCAGAGAGAGGAGGCGAGAGCGGGGTCATTCGGGAGTTCTGGTGAGGTGGAAAGAATTACGAGAGGAGGATGCTACATGGGAAGGCGAGATTATATTACGACATCCGGCTCTACGATTGCTTGGGACAAGCGATCTCGGGAAAAGGAGGCTGTAATGTCCCTCTTTCTCGAATTAGTTGATCGAAGACCTTTTGGCTTTATTTTGTCTGCGGCGGCCAAAAGGGTGTTTTGAGGTGACTTCGGTTTATTATTTTATTATATGGTGCTCAAAATTAAAGTAAAATATCATTAAAGCACATATAATGAATTAATAAACTGTTTGAGTGATTTTGACTTAGGAAAGTGCATTTAAATAAATTAATAAATTATTTAAATTGCCTTCCTAGCCAAAAATGCGACTTGTTTGGGTAATGGCCAAATATACCCAAAAGTGCGACTTGATTAGTGAAGCAAAAATAATTAATTAAATATTAATTATATGGTGTTAGCCAAAAAGTGCGATTTGGCCTTTGGAGGGTTTTTGGCTATATGAGGAAAAATGCGGCTTGGGTAAAGCATTCAGAATATTATTATTTTCACTCAGCAGTTAGCACAGAGCTTTTGCAGACAGAATCCAAGGACGGAAACCCTTTGGATTATTCCTCTTGCGGACGGAAACCCCAGGAGCAGTGAGAGAAGCTTCCATCCAGGAATCTTCATTGTTTACACCAGTTATTCAGCATTTCAGCAGTTTCAGAGAAAAGAATAAATTGCAGCTGTGGGCTTTTGCACATCTATCTGAGTGGGGGCGGCTTCTTCTACAGTTATTTATTGTTGTGTCAGAGGTATTTTTCATGATAGATATTTATTGTAATTCCCAGTAGCAAATATATCAAATCGGCTAGGGTTTTGGTTCATTTACTGTGGGTTTTTGGACAATCTTTGTTATTAAATCTTTCTGTAGATTTATATTTGTATTGTTGTAATATTTAGCTTCATAAATCATTATTAAATATATGAGCTGAAATATTTATAAAGAAATCTACCAGATTAAAACCCTAGCGCCTGGGGTTTGCATCTATGCGTTTCGGTGTGATGTTTCATGAATTCTTTTGTTTGATCGGGGTTTGTTGTATTTAATTTATCTATGCATTAAAAGTAATAAAAATAAGTTACCATGTAATTAGGAATAACTTATAACGAGATGTTAGACAAGCCTCACTTTGGTGTCCTTGTATTCTCATTACCATGCCATGTGGACAATCCAACATAGTGATCATTGGAAACTTATAAAAATAAACATATTTTGAATATTTGTTCTCATCACCACTTCATATATCGTTAGTCGAAAGTGAAGGTAAGTGACGACAAGAATTCATTAGTTGCATTTGGGGATGAACATGACACGATATGGCACTCATGTACATTGATATGGCACCTTATTCACTCATTTGATGGAAATATTTTTTTCCAGTCATCACACATTATTGTAGTAACCATATGAATATCAAACACAAAGTGAGTGAAAAGAATGCATTAGGTGTAATTATTATTAAGGTTTGAGAGATATTTATTGTACATAGGCATTTCGTTCTGCATGCAACATATGTTATCCTGTGACAACATGTTGGATGATAAATATTTCTAAGGGAAACTTACATATGTTTTTTTTTGTTCAAGATTATAATTTAGGTATTTGATTATCATAATTTACGTGCATCAATTTAATTTAGAATAATTTAACTATATGGGGAGTCTCTCAATTAGCACTATTAACTTGTCCATCGATTCTATGGCACCAACAATTGACCTTTACACAATAGAAAGAAAAAAAGAATTTTGAGAAAATATGAAGAAAGTGGAATTTCCTTTTTTATTTTTTTATAACACAGGTACACTTAAATGGGCCAAAATAAAAAATGGAAAAAATCCCATAGGTTTAATGTTTCTATAGAAATCAAATTTTAGATTGAATATCTTTTTAAGGGTTGCAGGTATCGACAAATGCTCGTTTTAGGAAGATGAGTTGGGCCCATTGGGTCCATGCACAACTGTAAAAAATGTCATTAACATCTAGCTTGTAGATTAAAACATGAATTTAGATTCTATAGAAGTGAATTTAAGATCAATTTTAGTGTCACATGTTCCTTTATTGATCTAGGGAGAGATCATGATCATTGGAATTTGAACCCTAACATGTCAAGTTGAAGAAAAAGGGGTCAAGAACCAAAATATTATAGGAGAGGAACATTCTTTACAGGCATGGGAACATGGTGAAGAAGCCCGTGCTTTTGTTGTATGTACAATTAATCGAATATCTATTCTATCATATTACCCTATGAGAGCATCCATAATTGGGTACTGCTATGTCCGATATATCCAAACTTCCTTAATCACCCCTTTGTGAAGGGGATATTGTATTATTTTTTGGTTCACTAATGAAAGTGGAAATGTATCATATAACTATTTTTAATATAAATAAATAAAATCTCTCTTCTTAATATTATAAAATGAAATTTTATTTTCTAAAATCATTTATAGACCTCGGTTAAATGCAATACAAAAGATGTTTATTTAATTAATGTATTTTTAATAGACACGTGTTACTTTCTAACAAACAAAATTTCAGACCTTATCACCCCATTCAATATACAATTTGCTAAGGAAAAATGCAAAACAATTACAACAATCATTATTTAAAAATTCAAAATGTGTTATGATGATTCGGAGACGGAAGACTTCAGCTCTGTTAGGGTTTTATGTGTGCTCTTGTGACATCATACTGCATACACTATGCCACTTTAGTGTTTCTAGGGTTTCCCTTTGGTCCTATCATAGTGTTAGTCAACTATTTTCCCGCCACTAAGGTGGTGAGTTGCCTATAAATGGCTAACTCTCCATCCATTGCAACAAATTATTATTTGGTGGTGGAAATGGCTCCCAAATGTGTTTAGAAGTTTATGCCAAAGATCTACAACGAGGTATGGATTCTGAATTATCCCCAAATTTTATTATTTATGATGAATGTTTAGACCCTATGGTCAAATGGTATTGTAATAATTGCCTTATTGTATATTTCGTGGCCATATTCCCTCATAAGATTACTTGTAAAACTAGATAAAGAACCATGAGGAAATTAACAATATCCCGGCATCAAGTATCGTAACCTCACCAAAGGGTTTTATCTCTTTTCATTTCGTGAGCCTTCTTAACTCCAAGCCCTCCTTCTTAAGGCAGCTTGTTGGTATTTAGGGAATACCTTTTAGTGCTTTCTTAGTGGACTCCCAAATTTAGCCCCACCAACCAAGTTTCGTTGAAAATCCTAGTTTAGATTGAGCTTCTTGGACTCCTCGTTCATCTTTGGTATTTCATTCAAAGATAGTTAAACCCATTGGCAGGGTGATATGCCATGAGCAAGAGAATTTTTATGCTCATCCTAATAAGTGGGTTTGTGTCGAAGTTAACCTTGCGAAAGATTTATAGGACAACTTGGATATTCAGGTTGGGAATATGTGTATCTCTCAAAAGGTGGTTTATTTCAACCTCCCCAACATGTGCTTCCATTGTCAAGCCCCAGACCACCACATTAACAAATTTCCTCTTCTAGCTTGTTCTAAGGAAGTGGTGATGCAACCCTCGGTATCTAAGCCTAAAGGTGATGTCTTGGTTGATGATTGGACTACGGTTGGGAATAAGAAGGGTTATGGTGTGAAATCCACTCTTTGTGGTGTCACTTCCGCCTCTCCTTCCCCTCCTCCGTCCAAGGATGAGTCGGGATGAGATTCACTCCTCTCGTCAATTTCCATTCCTTCCAAACCATTGCGAGACACTGAGTTTTACCCTCACAATCGGATAATTCTAAGAATTTAGCTTCAACATATCTTCCTCTACATTGCTCTCATAGTCCACCCCGAGAGGTGTCCCACGACGTGCGAGGAGATAATGGGGTCAAATGTCACTCCATTCATGTTGATATTTCTAATTCAAACCAGATCCTACTTGCTAATAATTTTTCCATTCTTGGCTCGGAGGATGGCATACTAGACGGGCATGGGGAGTTTGATATGTCTTATTTTTCATGAATTTTATCTCATGGAATGTTAGGGCCTTACAAAACCCTCTCAAAAATATTCTGCTTTCGATTATCTTGCCAACATTTTAAGCGATTTGATATTATTTGTCCACAAGAAATTAATTTTTTGGTAGTTTGCTTCAAAATTCACTAAGTTGTATTGATCCTACTTTTTCACATTTTCATACTCAGCAATTTGATGGTAAAGGTGGCACTAGTATTTTGATTTCCCTAAAACTCTCGGCCTTAATCACCTCTTGGGCCAAGATCCTTCAAATCTAGGCTATGTGGGTGATTATGGAGATTAATGATCTTTCTTTTGGTATTCTTAATGTTTATGCTCCTAATGATGGCTCTGAAAGAATGACATTATGGGAATGGTTAGGTGACAATTTTCCTTTAGCATACTAGCTTGAGTGTGGCGAATTTAGTATGATAGAACATCTAGATGATAAAATCGGTGCCCTCCCTTTGTGCTGGTATGTTGGTGAGCATGCGGCTTGATATTTCTTTAAAATTCATCGGGGGCTTTCTATCCTTTTCTTAGGCATTTGGCAGAATGTAAGGCTCAAGCTTGGTATACTTTGACCAATATTCGAGAAGGATGTAATTGGGTTTTATGAGACTTGATCATGTACTTCTCTCTCAATAGTCTATTTTTGATTTTGACACGCAAGGTCTCTCCCCTATCACGGTGTGGTCAGATGTACTTTTTCAGATCACCATCCAATTTATTTTAAGATTATTTGAAACTAGCCCCCTTGAAAGTCCCATCTAACCAATTCCTTCTTAATGTTTATTTTCTTAGTCATCCAGGGGTGGTCCTACTAATTGCTAAAGTTTGGAACATCACACAATGTATGCGGTTTTTGCCGCGTTAGAATGAGTGGTGGGAAGTGGCGATTCAACGCACCATCAATTCCTCCAACTATTCGGTAAACATGTTGTTTAAGTGTGTAAATGGGTGGACTCGGCTCTACTCAAATATTTTAGAAGGCTATTTGTTCTTCTCGAGTCCAATCCTTTCAACATACCCCTTCGATTACAAGATGTTGATACTCGACATAAGCTCAAGCTCATGGAATCTCATTGGCTCGTGGAACACAGATTCGATTGAGGTTACACGGCTCAAGTTGGGAGTCAAAGCATGTGAGAAATTTTGAAATCCCCAAAGGACAAGAATAATCTCATCAACAAATCAAAGCTATTCAAGTTGCTCAAAAACACTTAGCCAAGCATACTCTCGGACTTTGGGAGACTAATGGAATTTCCTGAAATCACAAACACTTTTGTTAAGCATTACCAATTAGTCTCCCAAGGTCAAGAAGCTTCCAATGAGTGAGCTACCACTTTGCAAAAATGTATTGAGGTGGTTTTGGTCAAGATTTCTCCCAAGGATTGTGCTTGATGCAATGCTCCTCTTTCTTTAGATGAGATTTATGTTGCTTTGTTGTGCCTTGTTGATGATAAATCTCTAGGACTGGATGGCTTTCCTTGTGAATTCTATAAAGCCACTTGGTCTTTTGTTGGTCTAGACCTACTTTGGGTTTACAATGAAGCTCTCCAATCCAATTCTCTAGGGAGTTTCATCAATCAAGGAAACATTAAGTTCATTCCTAAAGTGGATCGAAAGAATATTACTAGTTGGAGGCCTATCACATTGTTGAATGTTTCTTGCAAAATTATTGCTAAGGCTCTAACTCTTCGCAAATTGATGATATTTTACCAAATATTGTTCACCATGAGCTAGATGAGATTTGTCAAAGGCCGTTACATTTTGGATAATATTATAGTTGTCTGAGAAGGAATGGAATGGGCTCGGTTATCTCTATAATGACCCTTATTTCTTAAAATTGAATTTGAAAAGGCTTATGATTGTATTGAATGGCATTTTATTTTGGCTATGCTCTCAACCATACATTTTGTAGAAATTTTACCTCAATTTGTCCAAACCGTGCTTTCAATGCTTCATTTTCCTCACTATTAATGGGCATAAGTCCTCAATTGGTCTCTTCATCTCTATCAGACAAGGGTGCCCTCTTGCACCCGCCTTGTTTGTCTTAGCTGCTAATGCTCTTGAATATCTTATTTCTCCACGTGTTGATTGTTAGGAATTAGTCCTAACATGGATGTTCCATATTAAATAAGTGTGTATGAAATTATTATGTGGAACATATATAATAATGTAAGTGAGTAAACAAATCACGTAGGAGTTCGGTAGGAGACATTTTAAAGATAAGAGAGAATATAGGTTGTTAGAACAACCTATCTAAATTAAAGCTAGTGGTTATATGTATGGTTATATGAGAAGTAATATAAAATTGTAAGTCATATTATTGTTCATTAATGGAAAATGATTGGCTGAATTTTGTGCTCGATCCCAAATGAAAATGGAGTCCCATTTCTGGGAATATGCATATACAAATTCTCCTTACATTTAGATCAATTGTTATCCTAATCGAAGACTTCAACTAGTTGACTCGGCCTCTCCCAACTAGATATGACTCTCCTTACGTGGTTTTGGTACCTCTACAATTCCTTCGATGAGATCATTTCCATCCCTAACAAATCAAATCGGTTTTGAATCCCTCATGTAGAAAGATGAATAATTTGTCGAGGCATCGAAATTATAAAAGTTCAAGAGAATCCAGCGGATAGTTTTGATCAAAGAGAATTTGCAAATAATACGTGGAAGAGGAAGCTAAGCACAATCAAAGGGAATTTATGTTATTGAATCTCAAATTCCTCCAAATATCAAATGCATGTGTATCTACTTCTTCGTTATTCCATAGCTAAGCACAGGAAATTATTTGGTGAATTTTGGGTTCTTGGTCGATCTTTGTTACCTTCGTATGTCTAGAATTGCATTTCTCCTTCGCATCTATGATCATATTAAAACATGAAAATGTTAAGAGTGATTGCTACATAAAAATACAAGGTAGAACCTCATCATAAGGAAAAGCTCCATTGAAATTAGAAGAAGCGGCTTGGCTTGGGCCAATCTCCTTGGTGCGGTGGAAAACTCGTGGTATTTTCACTCCTAAGGCTCCACATGCTGCATAAAATCCCTAACGAATTACTATCAATTCTCCTCTTAGCAGTGATAGGCCTCTCATACTTCTCTTTAATGGCACGACCAAAAATATGGCACAAGTAATTTTGGGATAAATGCAAACGCAAACCCACAAGCTCACAGATTTGAAGGTAAAGATATTATAAGGGCCCATTATTTATAAGAGGATGCAATATCAGTAAAAGTCGACATCCACTCTACTTCGCATTGTGAGGGGGGAGAAGTAACACAATGCTCATTTTGCACCACCAAGTCAAATATGAAAAATAGACATCCGTAATAACCCGAGAAGATGGAGGCAATGACCGACCAAGGCCAACCGTCACTATGTGGTTCTAGAGAGTTCCTCACCCCATGTTAGAACTAAGGGGGGAATGTTAGGAATTAGTCCTAACATGGATGTTCCATATTAAATAAGTGTGTATGAAATTATTATGTGGAACATATATAATAATGTAAGTGAGTAAACGACTCACGTAGGAGTTCGGTAGGAATTTTTAGGGATATGAGAGAATATAGGTTGTTAGAACAACCTATCTAAATTAAAGCTAGTGGTTATATGTATGGTTATAAGAGAAGTCCTATAAACATGTAAGTTGTATTATTGTTCATTAATTGAATATGATTGACTGAATTTGTGTGCTCTACACATTTGAGCTTTTGGTTCTTCCAAGAAATGGGACTCCATTTTCATTGATCAATGCCCATTTGGGAATTTGTTTTACCAGATCATTCAACTCAACTCATTAATGGGCACTTTTATGATGATTCTTTTCTTACCCTGGAAGAATCTAAGAAGAATTTCATTGTTTTTTTAATTCCCTTGACATCTTTTGTCTTTCTTCAGGATCCAACATTCGGCTGGCTAAGATGTTGGGCTATCTAATTTTTTTCTAGCTAATGGTTCTCTAGTTGTAATAATACACACGGAAGTGGATTGGATGCAGAGAACAATTTAATTTTTTGGGCATTCCTTTTTCCTTTGATAGTGATTATGCCACTTTATGGTAGTATGTGATTGACAAAGTTGAACATAAAGTGTTGTGATGGTCTTCAAACCCCTTCCCTTAGCAGGTAAATTCCATGTGTGTACCAAGATTATGCGACAACTCATGTTTAATATTATGCATGTCGATGCACATTCGGGCTTCCTTTAGAAAACTTGCCAAGCTACTTCGGGACTACCTTTGGTGTAAAAGTTCTAGTTCGGTTGGATTTCATTGGGTGGCCTGGGAAGTGTGTTGTTTACCCCATGATTAAGGTAGCATGGGTATTATTGATGTTTACAGGTAAAGTGTGGATTTATGTTCTAAATGGGTGGTGAGATGTCTTTCGGGTAGTTAAACCTAGAAATTTCGCTTGAAAATGCATTGCTTACGGTGCTCCTTACGGAAAAAAATGTTGGAATAATATAGGGTTGCACACCTTAATTATCACTAGGGATCTTGTCAAGATTTATGGCACCTTCATCGCTAAAAGCATATGGAAGGCCTTTGAAGCTGTGAAACCCTTGCTGCATTAGATTGGCGATGGATTTCACACTAGGATCTCTTTCAATTCCCATAATATCTGGTGGTCTCCCATTATCACAAATGATAATATTCTGCTTGCGGAAACTTTGGGAATCAAAGCTCTCTGTTTATCTCACAAAGGGATTCACACCATTCTAGATTTGGTTTCCCACAGAGACTGGATTTCCTAGCCTAAGCTCAAGACAAAATTTAATCTTGCCAATTTAGACCTTCCATCTATCTACAAAATTCAAGATTTGATGCCAGATGTCATGCTCCATAAATTGGGGCTTAAGCCTCTAGATGCATGGTGGCGCAATTGGCAGTGGAATCATGATATTGCCTTTTTCGCTATAATACCAACACCATATAACATCTATTGAGTCCCATATCGCCTGCCATTACCAAACTCAATGCCCACTAGGGCGTATAATCTGTATAATCTATATGGATTTATAGGATTTCACATGCTTATAACTCCTTGCTTGAGCCTAAAGTTAACCATTTTATTTGGTGCCTTATTTATCAGGGCCTTCCTATTAGCGCAGCGTGCCCGAGTCACATTGGATTTCCCAATCCTAAATTCCCTTTCTGCTCTAGACCAAAATATTTTAAGAATTTGTTTTGGTCTTTTCCATGTGCCCAATCCATCGGTCTTGGATTCATTCATTATTTCAACCCTACCACCCTGAATTCTTTCATTGACGTCTAGATTTGTTTGGAGATCCAGTCCTTGGCCTAATTATATTAATACTCTATGGAAATTATTTAGAGATTGTATTCTATTTCATATTTGGAAAGCTTGAAATTCTATGATATTCCAAAATGATCAATCTGTTTATTTATTCTCCACTAATGATAAAGTGGTTATTTTTTCTACTTTGTGCATATACAAATTCAAGATCAAGCAAAGAAGTTCTTTATGAAATTTTCTCATCTACAAGAATTTCTCACACATTGGGGGAGTGCCTTGTGTATGATGAGTCGGGTCCCTCGACCATTTTCCACTACCACCTTATCCATCTTTCCCTCTACGAAAATCTCTGCGAGGAACACGTCACATAAGCCACTCTTGCAGAATTTGTCACTTTGCCTCACCCCGAGGCCACCCTTGACTTTGTCCTCTTCCAAGATGGGATGGAGTCATCCTTCGAGGCGAAAGGCCATGGCGGGATATCCATGGTGGGCCTCTCCTCCGCCTGGATCTCGAGACACTTGTTGGCTCTCTGCCCCCTGGTTGGGGAATTATTGTGCCTTTGCAGATGCAGATGCCAAATCAGGATGGCTGACAGGTTGATCCTCCTTCGGCCGAGCCATCAAGTGGAGCTTTCATCCCTCCTCAAGATGATCCTCCTTCTCCTCCCAAGGTAGAGGCTTGTGCTTAGTGCGCTCTACTTTTATGTAATTCTAATGTTTTATGTTTTCTGTTGGGCATTTTGTGGTACCTATATGGAATTTTTGTGGGACTGTGAGTTTCTGGTCACCCCTGCTCTTGTAACTCTATTTTATTTTAATTAATATTAAGAGAAATTCCAATAGTAAAAAATAAAAATAAATAATTGATATTTCATGAATGATTTTACACATGAGTACATGTAAAAAGAATACATAGGGTGAGTTGTATTTATAGGTGGAAATATTTATAAATCGGGAAAAGATTATTTAGCGTTGAGATTAAAATAATAATTACTTACTTTTTAGGAATCCACATTTACATGGTAGAACAATGTAGAGTCGGTGATGATTGATTCGTAACATTTGACAACTATGTGTTGTACATCAAAATGAACGATAAATAAGTGGATTATATGAATTTGAGCAAGATAAATTTTACGAATTATATGGAGATTGATCCGTAATCGAAAAGCCTACAAAAAGTTTGATGGGTGCTACATGGGTTATTGTTTTGTTGATGATAGCCATTTGTCAAGCTCACCCTACATTTAGAGACTTATCTGTACTTATTTATAAGGCCTCGATATTTTTCTGATTTGATTTGAGCCAACGTCCACCATATTTTTAAGTAGTAATGCCAAAAATGGTTATGTGTACCAATGGCCACTATCTGCGTGACATAAATTTCATGCGAAAGGCCACTCCAATTTGTGTATAAAACTACCTTTCCTCTACCATGCACAAGCCATAGACATCAGAATTCCTAAGTGTTGAAAAAAATTAGTCATACCTCTTTCAGATTAGTAAAATGATAATAAGAAAACAAATAACTCCAAATATGAGAGGGTTAAAGGTAACTCTAGATAGGATGACGATGAATATGGGCGCAAAAGAGAACTCTTCCTTGTCACGAGTTAGATGACCTACAAATCAAGAGAACTAAACATGAAAAATGGATTAGTAGATAGATGGGTGAGTTGATTGATAATGTCGGTCCCGTGAAGTGAACAATTTCTAGGATGGACGTCAACCCACATTTTGATAAAGATAAATAGAATCGATTGATAAATTGGATGTAGCAGATAATTGAAATGAAACATAAACCTGAAATGTACTAGATAGAGTAAAGATGTAGATCTGCTCTAAATAGATGTAAACCAAATCAAACTTGGGTGGGTCAATGGTGACCCAAGAATGCATGGTATAATTGATTTACAATCTGGGGCAAGATGAGAAGAAAATGCAGAAAATAGACATGTAGGGGTTTTTGAAGCTGATCTAAAGTTGATCTGAATTGAGGATGGTGTTGAAATGGAACAGGAACATTGTAAGAATATCCGAACTGGATTTGACAAAGGATGCAAGAAAATTAATGAAATATGAAAATTGCTCGACAAGGTCAACTATGACTGGGTTTGATGAAGTTTGGATCGACGCTACATGTGTGTAGAATGCCAAGATTGAAGGATATGAGGTCCGGAGGATCGAAAGAAAAAATCGAAAAGGGGAAAAATCCCAAAATAGAATTGTAGAGTGAATTGGCGATGATCGGGGTAGGTCAATGGTGACCAGAACAAATAAAATATTTGATAAGGTCAAAATGGATAAAAATGAATGTTGAAGAAGGATGAATGAAGAATGATGCAATGACATGGGTCTAAGTTGAATGCTAAACCCACGAGGTGAAGCAAAATAAAAAAGGAATAAGAAAGGGGGCTCCACACAAGCTCAAAGTATCTTCAAATATCCACAATGATGAAAGGGGTCTTCAAAAGGAAAATCCAAGATGACAATAGTTATTGGTGAGAAGAGAATAAACCGCAAAAATAAATCCAAAGTCAAGAATACCTAAAATTCCATCCATTTGCAAGGAGGGGGTAAAGGCATATTTATAGGGTTGGATTGACAACCCATATGGTTTGTTGCTGATTTTGGAGGCTCATCCATTTAGACAGTGGAAGGGTGACGAGCTCAAGGCAATGAAACCTTATTGTTGGAGATGGGTCTATGTGGAAACATTTGCAACTATAGAATATCAAATCCAAAACATGTAAATACGGATCTAACAATTCCCACAAAATCTATAGCAGTGAAAGTATAAACAAGAATAATCCAAATCACACAAAATTACACACACATAACACAACATGTACCGTGGTTCACCCAATGTGGGCTACATCCACCAAAGATAGAGATCTCATATATATAATATAACAAGAGATTACAAACCAACTCTTCTGCACAAGAGTACATGTATCTCTACAAGAGTATCTCCTCCTCCAGATCTACAACTAGATCTTCCTGAGTACACTAAACCGTGCCTCCATACCACCACCTATGTCTCCTCTAGATCTCTAACCGGATCTACTTGAGTGCACTACAACCGTGCCTCTGAAACACCACTAGATCTCACATACCTGAAGCTACCCTGCATCTGCCACTATGCAACCAAGCTCTCATTATACTGTGAATCTGCAAACAAGACCTCTAGAAGGGTCTACCAATGTGCAACCATAACCATGCACTAAGAAGTAAGTCTCTCCTCCATCACTACATCAACCTATGCAAACATGAAGACAAATTCCTCTACAATACTAGATTCCTATGGATCAACAATACATCATGATCTCATGGATCTATAATACAAGATCTCACAACAACCTGTGGATCTAACAAGAAGAAACAATAAGTGCTTTGCATACTATGCAAGACATTACATGAGACTAAATAATACAAAGGAAATACAAGTAGAAGATAATACCATCTTCTCACCAACAGTGTACCTGCACTTTCCTTCTGTTCAACTTCTCTCTATGAAAGCTCATGTCTTCATGCAATCTGATTTTTATTTTTCTTCTTCTTCATCCTTTCAACCAAGGATAGCTCAATTATTCTCTTTCCTTATTCCTTATGTTCTAACCCTATTTTTCTAGCTTATATAAGCTTAGAAAACTTAGGGCACCTTAGCTATGCATTTACATCCTTTAAATCAGCTTTAAAACAAAATCTAGATTAAATTCTTGTGAGTTAAATATAAAATTTCACGCATAGGTAACTAGTGTCATTTCACGACCGGCACCTGGTTACCCTAATTTGACTAGTGCTTTGGTTCTTTGTGTAAACCAGCAAGGTGTAAATCATGCTAATTGTGAAGCAATTCAGCTCCATAATCCTAACAATCTCCCACTTGGAGATAAATTACTGAAATTGTACTTGTACATGTACATCACCATCCTCTACATACCGTGAAGACCATCTATTCTTTATATCAACAACTATCTCAAATGAAACTAGGAAGATCAAACTATCTTCTAAAACCAAGAAGATAACAAACCTGTGACTTACCATATACCTGCACAAAGCTACTACTGATCCGTGATACTTGAGCTAACCATACATCAAGCTCCAATAAATCATAAATCCAAGCCTCTCATATAACTAAGCCACCCCGACTAACACACACCTGTAAGAGCTCTCACTCAAACTAAAATACTGAGATTTAACTGTAACCATAGCCATACCTATAAAACCAACCATGTTCTCCATCCATCTATCCATGTCTCCATGCAACCACTAATACAACTGACCAAGACAAGTCAAACTGGAATATGCGAAAGCAAAATAAGATCCTGGGTAAAGACAACCCAAATGAGTTCTACATATAGCAAGGTGGTTGATCAATCCAAAAACCTACATAACTCAAAGAATCCAAACACTACAATCTGTAAATCCAACCCTGCATAAACAACTAGCATGTCCAAGACAATCATTTGTAGATAACATCTCTCATGGAGTAACATAGTAATTAAGAGGAAATACAAACATCCCCTACTCATGCTCAAGGCATCCATGTGTAAATCAAACATTTACATCATCATAGAATCACAAAATTGAATCTATCCACATGTACAAACTCACCATGTACATCCATCCATATCACCAGGCTCTCCAAAAGCTCCAAGTCTTCCACCAACTAAATCCAAAGCCGAATATGAATCCTATGCTCATCAATGTCAATAACAAACATCCATGCTAAACCATGCCACTAATACCAAGTGCAAATACTAACAAACATGTCATCAACATACTTTGCACAATCAACCAAGATGAAAGAAAAACAAGGGCACCATCTAAAAATGGTAAATAAACACTGCTATTAAACCTGTGACCAAACCGACCACGGTTTCCTAACCGACCCGATCATTGCTCGGGTGACCATGGTTACCAAATGACCGACCATGGTTAACCCTAACCGACATCAGTTCTGTAACTAGCATATTTTCTCCTTTTTCACCCTTCAAACTTTGAAAAATTTCTCTATCATCTAAAACCAACTGAATCAACCATCAACTACCTTCCCTAAGGAATATCTAGGCACCACAAAATAAACTAGAAGTGACATCACAAAGCAATAAACTCAAAATACCTGCAAATATGTGACTAACCTCTTACCACTTTGAATAGTAGCACTTTGAATAGAAGCAGACCTCCTCCCACTCTACATATGCATCATATATCCAATTATGCAATGCCAACAACCATGGCTTGCTCCCATTGAAAATGAAATCCCTTGCACTACCTCTAACACCAAGCTCAAAAGCTAATATGTCAAGTGAGAAATAAAACTAGATGAAAGAACTATAAATTGATTCCCTTTCTTCTTTGAGAATACTTCTACATCACAAAAGTTTGGATTTCTTGTGAAGTAGGTGAATCACCTTCTTTCCATCCATGTGTACTCAACATCTCTCGTTACCTATAACTGTGTCTAATCATGACTTTTCATTGAGGATCTCATCCTTAGACTAGAAACCCTTGTCCTCAAGATTCCACACAACCGGGAAATAAAAGTCAAACAACACCAAAAACCATGGTGTAAATCTATGCACACTATCCAAACATAATATCAATTGCTCCAAATGAAAGAAATAAAACATGAATCATATAGAGATACTTGACTCAAAGTCTTAATGGACTAACCGAGTCAACTCCATCCTCTTTCTGATCTAAAACATGAAGTGATCTACACTGTCTCTGCCATGTACACTCGAACAAGAAACACGATCATCCAAATCGGGAAAAAACCATCCGCCCTCTCCCCGCTGCAAAAATCCTATATAGATAAGTTGCCACAGAGATCGACCATGGTCATCTCCTAACCGACCATGGTTAGCTGATCGATACCGGTTCCTCTGTGACCGACCTCGGTTCTTAGACTGATGTCGATGCTACTAGAATGAACCCAATGCCACACAATTTTGGCATAGAATACCACACCAAGTGCTTACTTCGACCAAAGCCGATAGTTGAGTTGAGCCAATTATTTCAAGAAGCATCCAAATCTCATACAAAAACAATACAACAAATCCATGCAATAAATTACATCAAGATGAAATACATCATCTTACTAGCACCAAGATACTCAATCGCATCTTCAACTGAACTAAAGTACATGCTTCTTTGATGGAATCCCGTCTTTGTTCCATTCTACAACATCTCTGCATCAAGCCTCAAGCATATAACTACACCAAGGATGCATACCTACTCCTTTTCTCTATCTAGATATGTAATCCAAAACCATGCATGTGCTATTAAAACAAAAAGCACTGCAAAACCAAGATAAAACCATACCTCTATAACTCAGATCTGTAATCTGACCAACATGCTTGTGCCTCCAAGAACCAGGGACACCTCAAAAAACAAGACACATTCCACACATCTTCTCAATTCTTATAGATCTGTGATTTTCTGTTTAAAACTAGGTTGCCCAAAGAATCGACCACGATCACTCCTGTAACCGACCACGGTCACCCTACCGATGTCGGTTGCCACCTAACCAACGCGTCGGTCACTGTATTCTCTAGCAACCTCACATTTTTAGCTTCCACTTGATATTTAAACATCTTCCAACAATTTTTAGATCGGGAAAAACAAACCCCTGCTCCAATACACATATTAGTAAACCACTAACAATATACCAGAAGCAAAACCTTGCTCGAAATAACCAATCTCTTATACCGGTTTTGGGGATGGGTCTATGCAAAAACATTTGTAACTATAGAATATCAAATCCAAAACATACAAATACAGATCTAACAATCCCCAAAAAATCTACAACAGTGGAAGTATAAACAAGAATAATCCAAATCACACAAAAGTACACACACATAACACATCATGTACCATGGTTCACCCAATGTGGGCTACGTCCACCAAAAATAGATATTATATATATATATAATATAACAAGAGATTACAAACCACATTTTCTCGCACAAGAGTACATGTGTCTCTACAAGAGTATCTCCTCCTCCAGATCTACAAACTGACAGATCTTCCTGAGTACACTAAACCATGCCTCCATACCACCACTTGTGTCTCCTCCAGATCTCTAACCGGATCTATCTGAATGCACTACAATTGTTCCTCTAAAACACCACCAGATATCTATCACATACCCAGAAGCTACCCTACATCACGCCACATGTGCAACCAAGCTCTCACTATACTGTGAATCTACAAACAAGACCTCTAGAAGGGTCTACCAATGTGAAACCATAACCATGCACCAAGAAGTAAGTCTCTCCTCCATCACTGCATCAACCTATGCAAACATGGAGACAAATTCCTCTACAATACTAGATTCCTATGGATCAACATACATCATGATCTCATGGATCTGTAATACAAGATCTCACAACATGTGGATCTACAAGAATGAGAAATAACAAGATCTCACAACAACCTGTGGATCTAACAAGAAGAAACACTAAGTGCTTTGCATACTATGCAAGCCATTACATGAGACTAAACAATACAAAGGAAATACAGTAGAAGATAATACCATCTTCTCACTAATAGTGTTCCTCATTCCTTATGTTCTAACCCTACTTTTCTAGCTTATATAAGCTTAGAAAAATTAGGGCACCTTAGATATGCATTTACATGCTTAAATCAACTTTAAAACAAAAGCTAGATTAAATTACCGTGAGTTAAATATAAACTTTCATGCATAGGTAACCAATGTTTATTACTTTGACTAGGTCAGTTACCCGATCCGACCGACACCGGTTATCCCGAACGACGTCGGTTACCCTTTGAGCGGTGCCGGTTCTTGTGTAAACCAACAAGGTGTAAATCATGCTAACTGTGAAACAATTCAGCTCCACAATCCTAACACTTATGAGGTGAGATCGGGGTTTGAGAGAGATGAGGACGAGTTAGGGTTGCTTAGGATGGATAAATGGGTATGTGGGAGATGGAAAGTATTAAATAAAGGAAAAGGGGAGGTGAAATTATTAAATACGAGCCTAGGGATGGTAAAATGGAGAATTTAGGGAGAATAAATGGATTAGATAAAGATTTAGAATTAATTAAATATGATTAGGGTAGATTAATTAAGGGTGTGTTTAAGAAAGGACTAAGGTTGGAAATAATGATTAAAGGGATAAATATATTTTAGGAGGGAAAACCAAAAATTGTTATCTACATTTGCCGCTTTTTTATTGAGTTGTTTGTGTTGGGAAAGCCATGCAACAAAAATGAGAAGAGATGAAAATATGATTAATGACGTGCTCCCCTCAAACTTGGGATCGATGACACGAAGGGGAATCATCACATGTTTGAAAGACATAAATAGAGGGAGAAAGAGTGGAAAGGATGAGAAAAATAAAATGATGAAAAAGATGCCCTATGTGAGGAGGAACAAAAACTAAACAATAAAAAAATATGGCAATGATTTTGGAATCAATTTGGTAGGGAACAAAGATGATCTCAATGGAAATTATGACAATGTCCTATGGACTAGTGAGTCGGTAAAAATCATATGCAAGATGGAGGGTCTCCAAGGGAATCTACTCAAATGGATGTAAAATCATGGGACCAACGGGTCAAAGGAAAAAAATAAAATATGCAAAAAAATGCCAAGGATGGTCAAGACAACGATATGAAAATGAACAGGGGAAAACTATGCGATATCCTTTATAGATGAGGAATCGAGAAAATGTGTGTCTGGGTAGGAAAAGGATATAAAGAGTAAAATAATGGTGCCCCAATAGGGAACACAAAAATGGCCACAAAGGTGATATGTGAAAATAGGCAAGCCACACAAGGAAAACAACAATGTGTTATGGGTGAGACACAAAGAAGACGAGTGGAAGATAATTTGAAAGGAAGGTTTGATCGACAAGAAGTAACATTTAGGGTGAATTAGCTAAAGGATCAAAAAGTAATGCTAGGGTGATGGCAACCAAATAGGGTTGATGGTGACTAGTGTTGATGCGGTGATGACCCAAGGGGGTTAGAAGTGGTGACCATGGTCGGTGGGATATATAAGCCCCTAGGTCAGCTGACTAAGCTCATTTATGTCGTGTGGATTAACAATCGAGAGCTTTGAGTAAAAAAGAGAGTTGAGAATTTGAGGAAGATGGAGGCTGGTGGAGAGCAGTAGGAAGTGCCAGAGGACCCATAGGATGGTAAGGAGCATAAGCCTTAGCCTATTTTTAAAGCATTTTTATTTATTTTTTACATTTTTCTTATTTTTGAGGTCAACGCCAAGGGCGGTCACAAGGTGACTAGACATAGTCGCCATCGATCAGGATTTTTAGGGCAACAACCCAAACTAGGAGGCATTGACCCAACCTGGGTCGCGCCAACTTAGGTGGGATGAGCGAATGTGGATTTTGATGTTGATTTATGTATACACAAAGGTTAATGATTAATTTTTTGAGGGGTTTTGTAAGCCGTAGAGACACCTTATATCTCAAAGACAAAGTGTCAACATTATATGATCAGATTAGAGGTTATATGATTAATACAAATGAGGGATCACTTAGATGCAAAGTAGGGTTGGGTGGATTCAAGACTACCAGAGGATTTCGAGAGATGTGGGATTGATGATTGCTTTGGTAGATAGATGGGATGTGCGGACTAGCACATTTTGGTTCATGACTGGGGAGATGAAAGTCACACTTGAGTATGTATATCACATATTGAGGCTCAATATAGGGGAGCTCATAGAGCTGATCACTGCTGAGAGTAGATTGGGCATATTGACATGGGTATTTTGAGTCGATGCCCCACATATCACATTTACATCTGGGGCCTTTTAGTATGAGACTCGATATGAGCCTGGGGTAGTGAGGAGTAGATTGATATGTGTGATTATGATGGCTATCTCATGTTATGCACTTCCAGATTCTGGTGGAGTGAGATTTCCATGGACATTAGAGAGAGTCCTGGAAAATATTGTAGAGCACAAGGAGTGTTTTCATTTAGCACAACACTATTGGATCAGGTATACCATGAGCTTTAGATGTACGTGACATAGATTATGTCATGTTTAGATGTCGATTCCTATTACACTATTGGGCCTATAAGCATACTATTGTGATTAGGCCACTGAGGCTTCCATGGATCATAAGAGACCAAATAGAGCTAATAGATGGATTTATTAGATGACGAGCTGAACAGGCTCATGGAGAAAGGGGAAAGAGAGGAGAGGAGTGGTATATAAAGATATTGGAAGAGTTATATGTGGATTAGGTCATATGGAGGCCATACCGAGACTTTCTTACATCGCCTAGGGTAGATGTTGAGTTGTTTGGTATGAGGAGGATCGAAATGGGTCTAGAAGGAAAGTCATGAAATGGTGGAGGAAGTAAAATTTACACGAGTGATGAGACAGATTGAGGTCATCCAAAAAGTTCTAGGAGACTCTATCATAGATACAAGCGAGATGAGGTAGAGAGGATTCTCCTAGTCCTATGATGGATGATCCACCATGGAGGAGGTAGGAGCACCTGTGGGATAAGGATAAATATGTAGGATTGGGGTTGGATTTTTGAGTGGATGACTGAGGCATGAGAAGCCTAGTGAGTGGAGGAGAGGGCCGAGGTGGGACTAGATGAGGAGGAGGAGGATGTAGCACTTAGAGGTGATGAGGGTGGAGATGGAGGGTGGCGAGAGGAGATGGAAAAATTACACGTGGAGCATTATATAGCTCGAATAGAGAGGGATATAATGTGCTTGAGAGAGAGAGAGGCATCACACTAGGAGGTGATAAGATTATGTTAGGAGAGGGACCTAGAGAGAGACCGGCCATTCAATAGAGAGATCGATATAGGAGGAAGAAGGAGGCATGTAGGGATAGGTTTGGTGATCTCGGACCTATAGTAGCAATAGATTCGAGAGCAAAGCACCAATGGCATCATAGGGAGCTAGTCAAATGATCCTACTAACTACCTGTTCCTCTAGAGAAGTACAAGGAACTAACAATGGAGAGGCGCTAGTATGAGTGTATAGTGACATCTAGACTACCAAAAGTGCTTTGAGATACACAATGTATTTAGTAGTAGAAAAGCAGGTGGAGTAGGGGGTACACCATGACTAGCACCATATGGGAGCACAATGAGCCAATGTGGAAAAACCATAGAGAGTTCCATAACTTGATGGAGGACATGAGGGATAGAGAGATGTGTAGGAACCTACCCTGTGGGGTGAGATTTGAGATTATTGGATGTATAATTCAATTTTTTGATGACATATCAGATTTGAGACAGGGCCCTTAGCGGTCTATCATAGATGTATGGATGTATTTTTCTGATGTTTGCAATATATACAATTTTTATTGTGATTTATCATGTGTCGTGTATTGATTTATGGATTTGATTATATTTATCTTAGATTTGATATATTGTATGATGATTATGGATTTGATTATGATGTCATTTTATGGTTTTGAAATTAGATTAGAATATGGACTTGATAGATGTGATGTGATGTTATATTAGACATTATGCATATATAGATGTGATGGAAAATGGATAGATAGATGTTACACATGATTAAGACATAGATATTGATACAAATGATGTGATGGGTTTGGAAATATGTTAGATATAGATGATATGGCATACACATTTGTGATACACAAACATGGTAGATGTTAAATGGATAATTATAATGGATTTAGAAATATATGCATAGACATGGATGAGATGGTGAGGCTAGGGGGAGAGTATGATATGAATGGGATTGGGTTTAGAGAAATAGATAATAAATGAATGATAGGAGAAAATTAGATGTGAGAGAAAGGATTAAACTTGATATAAGGTGAAAAAAGAGATCAACAACACATCATAGTAAAAGGAGCACACAAAGAATGATACCTTCAAATTGGATTGGAGGTAAACAAGAAGAGGATCCAATCAAGGCAATGCACTTGTAGCCAATAGCAGGTGTTAACACATAACCATCGATAGTTAGTTATCCCAAGGGTCATGAGGGAAAATATGGAAGATGAACTTATGGACCTAATTTTGACATGAAAAGGGGTTTAGATGTGACTTGTACGTGGAAAATAGGTTCTCCTTAGTGGTTGTTCTAAGTCTATGCCCCTAACTGAGCAATATGGTACAAACTGATCAATGTGGGAAGTTTTCCATGGATGAGAAAGTTGATCAATGTGGGAAGCTTTCTTAGGATGCTTGCTTTTGAACTTTATGTTTTTGCTTTTGAATATATAGAAGGCTGATCAATGTGGGAAGCCTTCACTGCCATGATATGAGATGGTAGTCATCCTTTAAGGGAGTGGTCTACATTTTTTTTTTTCTTTTAGATATTTGGATTTTTTTTTTATAAATGGCAAGATAAAATATGTATGATAGTTTTCCTTCGAGGGATTAGTCTATACTTTTGATATTTTTATTTATGAAAAAAGTTCCTTTGAGGGAGTAGTCTATTTTATTTTGGGTAAGATAGCTTTTAAGATGAGCATCTTGAATTTTGAATTTTTATGGAAGAGTTGGGGATAGCTAGGTAGACCACTTAGGAGGGGATGAAAAATGTACAAGTGACACCTATGGACCCTTAGCATGGTTCCAGTAGGTAAATAAGAAGGAGATGGATGTAATGATTGCTGGGGTTCCCACCTAGAAGGAGGAACTTTTCCTTAAGGTATATATTATGAGCAGAGTCGTGGTGCCCATATTCAAGGTCATAGATAGGAAAGTGATGATAGACCACATAATTCCAAATCATTACAATGAAATATGGAAGAGGCTAATGATGGATGTATGACCACTGAGATGACTAAGTTCATATTGGTAGGTATGTTAACAATAGAAAGGCCACAAGTGCAATGCATTAAGAGGTTTTGTTTCCAGTTTACCATCAAGAGAGGACAAATGATAGGCTCTAGACCCATACTTATGCATGATAATATAAGGTCAATCCAGTTGGGAGAAAAATTTCCATGTTGAATCCTTTCTAGAGTAGTGACATTCTGATTTTCTTTAAGGACAAGGTCACCAATATTAAATTCGTGTTCCTTGAGATATTTTTTATAAGCATGTTTGATGTGCTCTTGGTAGACATGATGATGTTCAAGAGTGAGAAGGAGATGTTCATCTAACAACTCAAGTTATGCTAGTGCTCTTGGTGATAGTCTTTAGTCGAAGAGACAAAGTTACAAAGGGAAACACACAAAGATGGGATTTGGACTTCAAGAGGAAGGAAAACTCAGAGCCATAGATGAGAGAGAAAGGAGTAAGGTGAGGATGTTATTCCCTGATAGGCCCAAAGGGTGAAAGGGATATGAAGATGCCAATTACATCTTGATTTATCAATAGTCTTTACAAGAATATTATGAAGAGTTTTGTGAGTGGCTTCAACTTGACCATTAGCTTAAGGATAATATGGAGAAGAGAAGCTAAGATTAATATTGAATGAATCAAAAAGATTCTTGAGATATTTTTTTTAAGGAATTTCCATTTCCTATGATGATTTGTGGGGAACGCCAAAGTAGAAAAATAATGTGCCAATAGATAAAATTAATGATCTCGATTAGCTTTTTTGTCGATGTGAGTGGAATGGATTCCACCCATTTGGTGAAATACTCAATAGTAGTGATGATGGAATGATGGCTTTGAGAAGAACATGGATTGATGAGGCTAATGAGGTCAAGTCCCCTATGATAAAGGAAAAAAATATCTTGAGTGAGTGTAAGGCCTGAATAGGAATGTGGATAAGATTGGAATGTTTATTAGAATTTGACGCATTTCTTAATGTTATCACATTAGTATTGATTCAAGAGAAGTCCAATAATAACCCATGCGAAGGACATGCTTTGTGACATCCAAACCACTAAAATTACCACCACATATACCATCGTGGACTTCTTGGATAACTCAAGTGGATTCATGAGACTTAAGGAAATGAAGCAAGATGCTATCGAATCTACACTTGTATAGAGGATGCACCAAGGATAACATAGTAGTTATCACATTGAAGAAATGACCTCCTACCATTTTTGGATAGTTCAAAGGGGATGATTGATTGAGAAAGATAATCAAAGATTTAAGAATACCAAAGATCAAAAAAGGATTAGATTCGACAAGATTAACACGTGGGGATCTCGCTAAGGTGAGAAATTTTTCAATGCGATGAATGATAACAGAGAGTTTAAATTCTTCTATACTCTAAGGGATAAGAGATGCATGAGAGAGGCCAAAGTTTTTGTAAAAATATTAGATGGTCAAGGGACGGTTTGAATGGTGTAGAAATCGAATGCTCCAAGAAGGAAGTGACAATGTCCTTATATTTTGAAGGACCTCATTTTTACATTGATAGATGCCTTTGAATTGATTAATGATGAGTTGAGAATCCCCATAGATATCAAGGATTTGGACACCAAGTAAGATAGTGGTTTGAAGACCTAAGATGAGAGATTCATACTCAACCATATTGTTTGTGCATTTGAAATTAAGCTTATAGGTGATATGAATGGGAGTATCCCAAGGAGGAATAATAATAATGCCAACACATCCCCCCTTGTAGAAACTTAGATCCATCAAAGAAGACCACCATCTTAAGGAAAATAACTCCTAATCAACGGTGTTGATAGATTCATCTAGAAATTTCTCATGAGGAAGGTGATTATCAGGAAGAGGGACATCAGCTAATTGATCTGTAATATCCTGTCCCTTGATTGATTTATGAGAGAAAAGAACTCTAGGTCAAACTCATTCACAAGCATGAGCCATCAAGTGATGCAATCACTATGATAAGGCTTGGAATGCATGGTCTTGAGAAGATGAAAGATAGTGACGACATAGGTATTATGATTAAGAAGATAATGGTGAAGCTTGGAGGTAACAAAGAAAAGAGTGCAACAAAACTTTTAGCTTGAGTGTAATGAGTCTCATAATTGGTGAAGGGTGTGATTGATGTAATATATGACCTGATCCCTTCCTTACTCATCATGATGCACATGGCACCTAGAGGATGATCGTAGGTAGAGACATAGAGATAGAAAGGCTCCCCCTCATGTGGAGGAGTAATCACAGGCATGGATATGAGATAATGCTTGAGATCTTCAAAGGATTTTTGGAAATTATCATCCCAATTAAAGTCGATATATTTGCGAAGGAGATGGTGAAAAGGTTGGAAACTATCAGAAAATTGTGAGATGAAATGATGAATTGATTGAAGTCATCCTTGAAGATTGTGAAACTAATTTAGATTATAAGGAGATGGAATTTGAGGATGGCTTTGATTTTGGTGGAGTCAACTTCAATACCCCTAATAGAAATGATAAAACCAAGGAGCTTTTTAGTTATCACTCCAAACACACACTTGAATGGATTGAGGTGGAGGAAGAAGATAAATAATTTCAAAACGGACTTCAACTACATAAATATGATCACGTCGATGTTTGGATTTTACCCGAAGAGGTCATCAACATAGTCCTCTACTATCTTATGGATGAGATCATGAAAGATGTAAGTCATGGCCTACTAATAGGTGGCTCTGGCATTTTTCAAACCGAAGGGCATAATGCGATAGCATAAAGTCCCCAAAGAGTGATGAAAGAATTCTTATGTTGGTATTCTGATGTGATGAGGATATGATTATACCTAGAGAATCCATCATAAGAGAAAGCATCTCATGGCTTGCAGTAAGGTCCATGAGTTGATCGATGTTGGGAAGAGGAAAATCATCTTTAGGGAAAGTAAGGTTTAGATATCAAAAGTTAGTGAAAATTAAAATATTTCGAGAGGCTCTAGTAATAAGTAAAATATTGGAAACCCATTATAGATAGTTGATAGAATGATGAAATTAGCTAAAAGAAGGCATTGTAACTCTCTTTGACAAGGAGGGAAACTTGAGGATGCATATGATAAAGCACGCTTAACGCTTAGTGTTAGGAAAGGTAATAATGTTTTAGGAAAAAATGGAAGGATCGAGGCCTAACATGTCAGTGTATGACCATGCAAAGGCTTGGCTATGTCGAGAAAGGAAGGTAGTGAAAGAATCAAGTTCATGCGTGGATCAAGGGATTGACCCACTTTGAGGATGTGGGGCTCTTATAGAGTCCTTATGCTGATTTTGATGGTAGATTCATTAAGAAGGGTGGATGTATCTAGCGGTGGTAAGATCTTATGAAGATAGTAATATTTACGCCCCCCATGTAAGAAAGTATGAATAATCATCGAGTTCATTGAATAATGTCTATGATAGGGAATATTCCTCTATCATATCTAGAAATTGAAGAGGGAAGGACCTAATTTCACCTTCATAATGATAAGTGATCTTGGTCCAAGGTAATGGTGGAGATTAGAAAAATCCAAAAGAGATGGACACATGTGTCATCTGTATCCATAACATCATGGGATGATGAAGACGATGGGGATCAATTTCCATGAGAGCTAAAGATGGAGGGAGAGGGTTGGTATATTGTTCCTTAAAACCTAATCTGAATTTTTAAAGGGGCTTGTGAGATTAGTCAATGACAGGTCAGGTAAATGCATTGTTCATAATGCCCATTCCAAATCCTTTCCATGTGCAACAATGGAGATAAGTGTGTATAGCAATAATTTTTTTGTAAAGAAAGTTAAATTCATTGGTATATGGTTTTGTGTATGATTGATCATCAATGTGGGGAAAAGGGTGATCGATAACACCATAAATGATATTAGTGCAAATATGGGTGGATCGAAGGGACGATATCTATGATGTTAGGTTGATACATGGGAGATTTATTGGGTCTACCAAGTCTATGAGGCATGGGAAGAGTATTAAGTGTGAGAAGATGATACTCCCCTAGTGTGAGATGGTCCATCACTTTGTCTAAGGAGTCATCATTGGGAAGCTTGGAAGTGGAGATGAATGAGCTAGTGGATGCTTCAAAATAACCTTGTTTGGGGATGAACATGTTGTTAGGATGATAAGTCATGTGACATGCTTTGAATGGAGGAGTGTCTTGGGGATAGTCAATATTTTTCCTCTCGTGTTCATATTGATGATATATAAATGAAGGGTGGAAGGAACACAACGCATGGTGCAAATACATGCTTGTCCAAGTAGGATATTGTATTAGAACTCCCCTTCTATGATATAGATGACATCATGGATTATTTTTTCACCAATAAGGATAGGAAGAATAACTATTTCCAAAGTAGGGGTGAAACAACATAATTGAATTCGTGAAGAACCGTGGTTAATTGGGTGACAATGGAATTATGAAGCTTGAGTTGATCAAAGGTGCGAGGATGAGATGATATTTATGCTATCTCCATTGTATATCATGGAATGACAAATGAATGTGTCATTGATACACATAGTGATGAAAAGGGAAGGTCATGCTCTTCGGGTGATATGTCAAGAATTTCAGTATTGTCAAAGGATATGGAGGTAGAAGCGTAAGTTCTCCTACTAAAGAGCTATAATGGGTAGAGCCTCATTGTTAGGGGTAGGGATACATTTGAGAGCTTCAATGAGGTATTTTCTATGATCCAGGAGCTTTGGATGAGCTCATAGAGTGACATCTTAATTGGGGCATGATGAAGTTTCATAACACTCTGTTCAATAGCAAGATGCTTGAGGGGAAGATAAGATAAACACTTAGGTTTTGATGAAGAAGGAGGTGGAGTAAGCTCATTAGAGGGAGTGGTGAAAACAACTTTTGATTTTGATTGAGTAGGTGGTTGGAAGTCATGGGGGTGAGAACGGGTGGTGATCTAAACAACATTAATAAAGAGAGGAGGACCTTCTTTGGGAGAGGTTGTGGTTAGAGGAGGAATGGAAACAAAGGTCTTGGATGAATGAGGAGATTTAGAGACCTTGGAGGATGAAGAAGTGAGATTGGTTGATGGAAGAGGGTGTTCCCTTCAATGAGAAGATCATCCTCATCAATAAGATTATGGATAATAGTTTGGAGGGCCTTACAATGTTTGGTATCATGTCTTGAAGCATGATGGTATGTACAAATGAGGTTAGAATCAAACCATGAAGGTATTGGGCCATGTGGATCAAAAGGTTTAATAGGGGAAGTGTGATTGCGGATGCTTGAAGTAGGCATTGGAATATTTCTATATAAGAACCGATGGGGGTCTTTGAAGAAAAGGTCGTAGATGGATTGGATTTGAGAATGGTGGTTAAAGGTAAGAGGTATGGTTTTCTTTAGTGAGGCTTTATGGGGTATTTTATTCTATCTTGGACTTAGAAGAAGAAGAAGGTGGTCGTATTGTGGTTTCAGTTTTGATGATTGACGACTTAGATGGCTTGGATTTTGATTTGACAATTGGGGTTGTGGATGGTTTTAGGAGAGATCAGATTTGGAGTAAGGATTATATTGTCTTAACTTGGATTTGTTGATAATGGGGGGCTTGGAAGAAAGGCATGTCCCCAAAATGGAAGGAGATGCTCCTAAGATTGATGACGTGACATTAGATTTCTTAGGAGGGTTAGTATTGGGAGCAAGGAGCTCCAAATTTTCAGTTGGGTACGTGAGAGATTTTTAGATGGGCATGCCAATGTTCTTGGAATTTGGTTGTGAGGATTTACCTTTTCCAGGAATGATGAATATTTAGACCAAGAGATATGTAGATACCAAACCATGTGATGTATATTGTGTTGTAAATGTGGATATTGAAGGTGGAAGTGGTTTTTGTATGATGCACTTGATGAGATCCAAAGGGTGGTATATTGTATAGGTTTAGGATTTTTGGTGTAGGAATGATTAGAGTTGTAGGTGGGGAGAGAATATCATTTGTAGTTATATTAAGTTTGGGTTTCTACATAGTATATATTTCAAGAGATGGTGTAGATTCAGATGTCGATGTGGGTAAGGTCATAGTAATAGTGTGATTGATGTGAAAGTAGGTGTATATGTAGGGATATAAGATAAATATGTTAAGGTGGGTGTTGGAGTAGATATGGGTGAAGGACTAGATGTGATAGGTGAGGATGTGGAAGATATGGATGGGGAAGTGGGTGTTATTAGGATTGATGTGGATGTGTTAGTTGTGGACATAGTCGATGTAGATATAATAGATGTAGGGATACTTGTAGATTTTGATGAAGTTGTGAGTGTGGGGGAATATTCTAAAATAGATATGGATTATGAGATGACGTGCGTGGGTGGCGAAGTTGATTCATGACTTATAGTATTTATTTTATGGGAATTAGGTGTTTGTGATGTGGGGGTGGAGTTTGATTATTTGAGATGATTGGGAAAAGGTTGTTTGAAGATTTCAAGGGTTGATTGGGTGGTACGTTATGGTTATCCACTTGGAGGTCACCATAGTGTATGAGTTTTTAGATGAGGTCTTTAAAAGTGTGACACTTCTCAATGTCATAACCATAGACTTGATGATACTTACAATAATTTTCCTCATAGTACCATGCTGGTTTGGGTCATGATTCATCAAAGGGTCAGATGGGAGGAAGTCAAATAATACGGAACACTATTAACTTGTCAAATATTATACAATAATATTACCTAAGAGAGGTATAGTTAGGAGGTGGTCTAAGATATATCTCGAGGAGGATCCATGTGAGACGTGTATGTGGAGGAATATTTAACCAGGATGGAGTTACTAGAACTTTTATATTTTTAACCATGTGTGGAGGATTTAGTGAATTTAGACTTGGGCTTATTTGATCAAAGTTTGAGATGGCCTTGCTCAAGGGCACAAAGTTTGAGTTTACGAGCCATGGTAAATTCCTCTTCAAAGGTTTGGAATGATTGTATTTGAAGAGTAGAGTAAATATTCTTTGTACAAGACCATGAGAAAATTTGATTAATTCAGTTTGTGGAAGGGAGAATGATAGTTGGTTGATTATGCCACACCATCGTGTAACAAAATCCATGATAGATTCTTCATCATCTTTGTCTAAGGGTCTAGAGGTATGTGATAGTGATCTTACGCATGATATTGATTGAAAAGTGTTCTTGGAATAATTGTGTGAGTATGTTGAAGGAAAATAATGAGGCTTGAGGAATGTTGTTATACCAATCAAACACGGGTTTGGTTAATGACATGGGGAATGTACGAAGCATAAGGTCTTGATCATGAGAAATGAGGTAACGTGAATGTCTAAAAGCATCAAAGGTGTTGTTATGGGTCCTCCTTGCTATTGAATTTAGAAAATTTTGGTAGTTCCTAATGAGGGGGATAAGGCTTTACAGGACCTGATGGATTGATAGGTTTTTACAAATATGTTATTGTGCCTAATAACCCCAGATTCTCCATACAAGAATATTCGAGTCTCATGGTGTAATTTTACCCCGTTGTCCATTTTTTCTAGAGGGGTAAAATGGATAAGATTTTAGCGATCTCTGGGGATGCTTGCATGCTAAGCATGAATCCAATAGCCTTCCACATCCATTGGGCATGGAGTCACTGTAAGATATCCCAAAACTGATCCTGAACCGAAGTAGACCATTTGACCTTATCCCGAGAATCGATGTTATCAAATATGAAGCACATTGGAACCCATGACTTCCGAAATGCACAACACATTACACCTTTTCAAGTAAACATTTGATAAGTTTGGGACATCATGGAACCCTATTAAATCCAGATTCCCCTTCTTCTTCTAAAAACTCTACTTCCGAAACGTTGTGCAAGAGAAATGACGAAACACAAAAACACACACACACACACAACAATTGAAAATCATACATGCTTCAAATGAAACACACAGAGTGTGTCATGCACTTATTCTACTAAAAGAAAACCTATTACTACCCTACACTAACTGGAAGCATATGTGAACTAAATAAACCCTACAATTGGTTGTGTAAAATAGCTCCCTTTTCTCACAATGGGCAGCCATACAGATGATGTGGTAATGGACATAGCTAATACTAAGAGTGAAAAACTAAAACAAGCCCAATTATCCACTTGGCTGACCAAGGAATCAATTGGAAAGAAAAAATATGCCTCTTTTAGTTGCTCTACATTTGTCTTATAGAGGCATTGCAATTGATCCTTGGAATTGTGAAACTCATCCTCACATTCTGAAATGAATGTGACTAGTTTTTAGCTTCTCCTTTGGCTCCAAAGAAGCCAAATACCTTATGGGGCATGGTCTAACCCTTTGAATTTCCTTGTTACTACGAGCTTCAATTTTGACAAGGAAATGTCCTTAGAGACATATCTTCCACAGTGGATGGTACTGAAGTGACATCCTTTTCCTCTTTCTTTTTCTTCCTTGGCAACAATAAGTTCTTCCATGACATGCAAATCCTCTAGATTATTTGCAGCCCCTAATGGAATCATTGGAAAATCACTACAAGTGTTTGGAATGTGTTGCTCATATAGGAGTTTCCTCTCTTCTGATTGATCTGCAAAATCAAACACCTTCATTTGCTGCTTCTGAGAACCTTTAGGAGCAGTAGGATCTTCTTTTCCTTCTTCCACCATTACCGGTTCATTTACCAATTCAAGTTCCTCAACTGAAAACATGAATCTTTCCATGATATAATCTTTGTTAAAATATTTTGAATCTGTCCTAACTTCTCCCATGTCCTCCTTGAAATAGTAGGCCTTGTGTGTTGGGAAATAGGTAATGGAACAACAAAATTATGAAGTTCCATAGGATCCTGTCCATCCAAATACTCCTCCAAATCAGACAGATAATATACTACTTCATTTCCCGGCTGTGTCAAGGATTCTTCTTCTATCATAGTGTCCTCCAAACTAGTAACTTGTTCACACTGACATTTTCATTCTCAAACATGAAATTAGAAAGATCAAATTCATCTAAGAAATCAAATTTTGAAGAAAGAAGGAGAAGGATTTGAAACCTCTCGTGTTTCTTGTTCTGTATTCAAAACCCTTAAATCCACCTTACTTTCCTTTGTGGTAAAAGGCTCCTTATAGCTGATTGTGATACTTGGTAATGCTTTTGGTGGACTCACATAACCTTCTAAAAGAACATCAAGCTCTTGACAAGCTAGGCAATCAGGATCATTGCACTCATTAGAATTACCTAGTACACTTGAGAGTCTTCCTTCTTCAACTTACACATGCTCTTCTCCTGGAAGATTTGGGACTAACTCTTGCACTTCTACAACTGGTTTTTCCACTTGTGGTGATCCAACCTCCTCTGATGATATGAAACCAAAATGGATGTTTCATTTTGAATAGGTAGATTGTTGGTCATCATTTACTTGTGCTTGTTCTATTTTTTCCACAAAACTAGTTTGTACCACCTAGTTCTTGAGCCTTAACTTCCGAAATAGGTTCTATCAAGAGTGGAATTTGCTTGACGTTGAGTCCCATGCAGCCCACTCCTTCATATTTTTGCAAGATTTTCTTTATTAATCTCCTTAACATTCTCTTCTTCATATTCAATATAATCATGTTCTTCCCAAAATGGGTTTGGAACTATAAAAGGAGGGGTGGGTTGGGATTCAATGACTTCCCTCACTATTTGAGATAACGAAAGAGGTGCAACTTCTTGACTTGGTGGCTTTTGCAGAAAAAGAAGGAATCTTAGAAGAACGAGGAACATAAGATTCATGGTGGAATGGTAAGATAGGGGATGAAGAAATGGAATTCTCAACATAGGAAGTAGGTGAAAAGTCTAGGATTTGGTTCTATCTGAAATGATATTGGTTGGGAAATAGAAAGAGGACTCTAAGGTGGTGGTGTAAAATCAACCCATCAATAAGATTACATTGCATCAAACTCATAGGCCTCTATTTCTTCAATCCAACCTTCAAGTTGAGGAAACATTTCAGTCATAAAATCAATCTTTTCCTGCAAGCTGTAAAAACTTGGCATAGGGCCAACCCATGGACAAGCTACCTTGAAGCCAATATTGAATGCCTTCATTTGAGTTGTGGCTCTAGATTGTACCATGCCTACCTCCAGTTTTTGCATCTTAAGTTGCAACTTTACATCTTCATTTGTAGGATAGCCTCCATCATCTGCATGTTCTTGCTCTTGAAAAGTTGCATAGTTAAGTGAACAATCAAACTAGCCATGGCTCTGCTCATAGAGATATGCATGTTGCTGATTTTCATCATAAAATGGAGCTGGAGGTGGGTTAAAATAGCCTGAAAGATGGAAAGTATTGTTGTTGGTGCAAGTGGGAACTCAACTATGGAAATGAAACCATGATTGCACAACTTCATGAATGGAAGAAAAATATGGAATATGGGGAAAAAAAAAATGGGTCTAAAAACAAAAGTACGCAACAAGAGTGGAGTTATCTTAGACCAATGGAGTCGCCAATTGTGCTTGGGTATACCTCCTAAGGCTGAAATTTCACTAAGAGCACAACAAATTAATGAAATAAAGTGAACAAAAATACACACACCTGTGAAAGATATGACTCTTGTGGTCCCTGTGAAATATAGAGCGTGCTTAAAAACTATTATCACCAAATCATTGCACCTTCGAAATGGCTTGAAGGTGAACACGACGTTTGGTGTGATTGGGTAACATGGGATCACCTCTCAAGCTGTGGGACTTGGGCTCGAGGTGAACCTCATGAGAATGTTGCTTCCTTTCCTAAACTAAACACAACACTACTTCTAAGGCAAATAAAGCAACTAACTAGACCTATACTAACATTTTCATGGGGTTAGGGAGAGAGATTTACAAGAAATAAAACCTATGCTAGAAGTGGTGATGCACCAAGAAAGGGTTTTGCTAGACAAAATTCCATCTTGCCAATGAAGAGAGATGATCATGAGGAAGAATGAACATGCATTACAAACCCAATTTACATACAGTACTTCACTCTTTGATAAGCACAATGACCTCCAAAACTTGCAAAAGAAACCTTGGTTGCATAGTTCACCTACAAACATGAGAGAGGCAAATAGAAGCAAAAAAATCATGTAAGGACATATAATTGATCACAAAACATAATTCTCATTACTTCAAGAACTTGCACAGTGCATCATTACAGTGGGGAAAAGGCATAGGCTTCCATTACAATTTTAGAAGAAAGGCTTGAGAGCCTATAAATTCACAACTCAACTTGTGAAGAGAGGGAAACTTGGAAAAATGTCTAACTCCTTTTGAATAAGCACCCCTTTACATTTATAACATTTGTTGAGTGGTGAGAGAAAGAAGGAGAAACCCTAAAACTAGGCCAGAATGTAGCAGAACAGGTCAACCATGTTTTCCTTATTAACTACAACTCCACCTTTCAAGGCACCATCCAAGGAATGAGGAAATATTGCAATTTTGGAATGAAAAAAATTCAAAAAATCCATATTCTGATGGCTCCATAATGCAGCTCTCTTTCTCCCAATTCCAATGACTATAATTTTGTGAAAAGGGGTAACCCAGAAGGAAATTATGCTCTTCCGAGAAAAAATCATTTTTAGGCCTCCTAGGAATTGGTCTTGCACGTGAAAAGATTTTAATGTGTTAACTCGCTAAATGGCTCACCAACCACTCACCGAGATGGATTATAAGCTATCTATTTTGAGTATTTAGTGAGCTCTTTGCTTTGAATTCTGAGCTATTCACCTTTATTGTTTGATCGTTTTACGAGTTCTTTAGCGAGATCTTGATTATTTGCATTTGCCGAGAATTTGTTTATTGCATTGAAACCTATTGAAATAACTCGGATCCTTGTTTATTACCCACCACCCCATGCTTATGGATTAATCCACCACATCTCTGTATTGAATATCCCTTAGACTCCACTAAATACCCTCTACTAAATCCCCAACTTATCCGCCGAGGTCTCGAAGAGCTCCACGCTTTTTCCACGATCACCGTGCTTTGCTATACAATGACTTGGCCAACTTGGATGACTTCTTACTAATGACTCCATGCCTCATGGCGGATTGGCATCACTTCCACCGACATCTCCTCATTGGCCGAGCGATCACATTGGGCTCCACATGACTTGCTCCATTCATCTTCGAGTTTGAGAATCGAGAGATTCCCGACTCGGTAACTCTCTAACTCGACCAAACAAACCACCAATCCTCGAAAGCCCAAAACTCGAATTTTAGAGTTTGGACTTGAGGATATCCTACTGTTGTGATTATCCTCCAATGCAATCCCAAACTCGAAGGAAAAAAATTCAAAGTCCGAATTACTTACACCCCACCGCATCATGACCACCTTCAACTCTCGTTGAAATGACATGGTTTGCGAGCACTCTCCGACCCATCAAGGTTCCATTCTTCCACATGTGTTGGGCCATAGCTCAATGAAAACACTTGCTACTCAAACACTTGGTTCATTGTGACTCACTTTATCTCCAAGCATGCTTTCAACAACAATGCAACGAGCTCATGTTTTTCTTTTTTCTTGATAATCCAGTGAGCCCAACTTCCTAACATTCTATGTTGATCCACCACGTTCTCATCCCAATGGTTGACTCGGCATATTCCTCTTGTGATCGTCAACCTATCTAGATTCAAACACTAATTTATCCTCGTTTGAGATCATACCCGAGCTCTAATCCTATGCTGCGAGCCATTCGATCTCAATGGTGAGTTCCATCTTTGTGTGTTGTGTTAAAAGCTCCCTTTTTGAGTTGGTGCCTTTGAGAGATGTTTGAGCAGAGTGAGAAGTAGAGCTTGATGAGAGATAGAAACTTTTGTGCTTTGAAGAAGTGGGTGCTCATTTGCAATCTTAATGCCCATGTGTTTAATTTAGAATCTTGAGCCATATTAGTCATTATTACACTTTGTTGCATGGTTCCTCATCAAGATGCTTGAAAATTGTTTCCTCCATTTGAATGAAAATTTCAAATCCTGTTAATTTTCTATGGCGTCTGGATGGATCTCCATTCGATGAAATTTTCAAACCCTTATTTAAGTGGATTGCGTACGGTGTTCTTCTTTCCACGAGGAGAATTGTGTTTTTAGGCGTAAATGGTGGATTTTTCCCTCTTTGTATTTTTCCACATTCGTGATGAATGATGGTGTATCTTCCTATCAATTTTTGGCCCCAGCATCCATGAGTGTGGACATCTTTGATTGGATGCGGGAAGGTGGGTCATGGGTCACTTTTGGAATTTTGGTTTTGTATGAAGAAAGGCAGTGTTCAATCGAGGCCCAAATCGGCTAAGTATAAAAGGACCGCGAAGGTGCCATGTGTCTCTTTGGCACACTTTTGGTATGGTGCACAAAAGTGGAGACCCAAAGTGTGCAGCCCTCCACGTGGTTAGAGTCGAAAAGATAAAGCCAGTGATAAATCAGCTAAGTATAAAGAGCCAAGGAAGCCTCCATGCGTCCCAACGACGCACCTCCAAAGGCCAAGTTCAAAGCAAGATCCTAAGTGAGCAAGACTCGCCACATGCCTCATCGGTGCAAATTTAGAAGTGAGACCCAAGGGACAGACCCCAAATGAGTGCCAACTCTCCACGTGTTCGAGAGCCTCAAAAAGTTAAATCGGCCGTTGAAAGGTCTAAGGCCAATGGAAAGAACCACGTGTCAACTTGGTGCAACTTTAGAGGTGAAATACAAAGCGAGTCCCAAACAAGCAGCGTGAAGCTTCCACGTGTCCAAAACCCAACATAGTCACTCCTAAATAAGTAGAAGGGACCCACCCAACCTAAAAAATGGAGAAAGAGGAGTGGGCCCAAATTGGTTAAGTATAAAAGGATCGGCGGATGGTGCCACGTGTCTCATGGTGCACCTTCAAGGGTTAAATCCAAAGGTAGTTTCCCAAACATGCACTAGCTCTCCACATGCCTCATCGGCGTAACTTCAAAAGTGTGGCCCAAAAAGAGCCCCTGAACTAGCACTAACCCTCCACATGTCTAGGGTCCGATAGAAGTCAAATGGGCAAGCGGGCTTGAATCGACTAAGTATAAAAGAACCGGTGGAAGTCTCCATGTGTCTCAACGATGCACCTTCAAGAGTCGAAGCCAAAGGTGGTCCCCAATGAGCACCGACTTTCCACGTGTCCCAGGTTTGAAAAAAAAGGGAATAGAGCCAACCGTTGAATCGACTAAGTATAGAAGAGTTTGCGGAAGCCTCCACGTGTCAGCTCGGTGCAACTTCAAAGGAAAAATTTGGAGGTAGGTCCCAAAATGTGTGCATTGAGCCTCCACGTGTCAGGGTCAACATATGGCCTTGCCAAACAAAAGGGACTTAGCCAAAACACAAAAAAAAAGGTGAGGCAGTGGAAGGAGCCATGTGTCTCTTCGACGCTCTTTCAAGAGGAAAATCCAAATGAGTTTCCAAATGAGCTGGAAGCCTCCACGTGTCTCGGGTGGACATAAAGCTTTCCAAATGAAGGAAAAAGTCAAATGTTAAGCCAACATGAAAGTCAAAGTGGGAGGGGGCCTATCGGAGAATTTGAGATTTTGAGCCTTGTTTCCATAAAAGGCATAAAGTAAAGTTAAAGTGAGTTTCTCGCACCCCGCTCTCATGAAGGAAAAAGTCAAATGTTGAGCCCGTGTGAAAAGTCAAAGTGGGAAGGTGGTGAGTGAGATGGAGAACTTTGAGATTTTGAGCCTTGTTTTTTGAGATTTTGAATTTAAAAGAAGTAAAATTATAAAGTGAGTCGTGACTCGTTACCACTCAAGTAAAGCCACGTGTCAGACCCAAATGCAAAATGTGAAGTTTGTGGGCTTTGGGGCATGGGAGAAATTTTGCACTTTTACATCTTTTGCGCTAAAGGTGCAATTTCAATTTCGGGCCTGCGGATCCATTTTTGCATTTTCACCATTTTTGTATGGATTCGATTCAAATATTCAAATGAGCATAACTTTCGCTCAGTGCTTCGAAATTTGACAAATTTTATACTGTTGGAAAGGTCTTGGTCTCCTCTATGCCATGGAAGCATAAAATATTGTTTTAATAGGATTTGATGGTTGGAAATATGGAAAACGTCTTTCAGCCATTAATATGGGATCTGATTGCTTCAAAATAGATCATATTTGATCCGATTTCCATCCTTTCTTCTCCAACATGCCAAACAGACATGGAGAACCTGATGGATATCTTGATTTGGGTGAAAATATGGAAAACATCTTTCAAGCCATTAATATGTGATCGATCTGACTGCTTCAACTAGATCAAATTTGATATGATCTTCCATCCTTCCTTCTTCAACATGCCAAAGACATGCAGAACCAGATTTGATAGATTGTAGGTGGATTTGTAGGGGCATTGATGGTTGGTGGTTGAGCTTCCAAATCATATTTTTTCTTCCTTCTCTTCTTCTCCTCTTTTCGCTTCATCTATAAATGTAAGATCTTGGCTCATTGCAAAAGGTTGGACTATGATACTTTTGAAGTGTAAATATATTAAAAGTAAATCAATACAGAAGAATTTCCCCTTTCTCTCTATCTCATCTATTGTCTCTTCTTGCTTACCTAAAATCTATGGATCATTTATCTTCTGTAATAAGAAACTTTGTGTTCTTATTGATATGATTTCTAGAACTTTGTGTCTATGGAATGATATCTTATGTTGTGAATGTGAATGATTATGTTTTGTATCACTCTTGCTCAGTACGTATAGGGTTATACTCTAGCTATCTATATTTCCTAAAAGTGTTGTTATATTCTGCTCTTTCCTTTCTTCATTTCTTCCATTCGTTTGTATTGATAAGCTATTTTGGTATAAAATCATTTCAAGATGTCAGAGGCCCAGCCTTAAGATGAAAGTTGTACATTTGTATATAATTTTTTTGCTTGCTTTCAATAAGGGAACCTCTCCCATAAAGAGGAGGGACTTGTTGTCCCCTGACTGTGGTTTTGATTAAAGTACCATTTTAAAACCCAATAGTTTTGGTGACTCTATTGGGGATTTTGTTTCAAACATATCCCTTTTAAAAGAACAACTTCAAGATCATTTTTGATCTGAGTGACTCTATGGTATACACGTGGGAAGAAAGCTCTTGGGGTTGAAGATTCTCATTTTCAACTTCTGGAGCAACAAAACTTCTCTCTTCTTCCAGCAAGAAGGAACAGAGGAACTCATTCTTCAAGCACACCTCTGTTAAAGATAGAAACTCCAAGAATAACATTCCTCAGAATAACTCATTCCTAATCTTCTTGCTCTGATACTTGTTGGTGTTTCAGTTCCCCTTCAGACAATCTTCCCATAGATGGTAGCACCTCTACCTTGGGGACAATGGATTGGGCCCCTTGCTCTTCCTCAGCCATTGAATGAGTTACCTAGGAGTAGTAGGAAAGGTTTTCCTAAATTCTGAGGTGATGGGAAAGTACACCTAGATGAACACATTGCAGCCTTCATTGTTGCATGTGGGATTCTTGGGGTTGAACATGAAGACGTTTCTATCAGGATCTTTGTGGAAACATTGCAGGATAATGTTGTTGATTGGTTCTATCATCTTCCTGTTGGGTCAATTACTAATTGGACCACCTTGACAACTCAGTTTGAGCAACGTTTCAAACCTGTTGAAGATGTGCATGCCCTCTTGGCTCAAATTTCTCATATCAAGAAGGAACCACATGAACCCATGAGGGAGTTTGTGGCTAAATTCAACAAGCTAGTTCTTAAAATTCCATAGAACACTCACCCTGTAGATCAAATCCAAAAGTGCTTCTTCCTCAATGCTTAGTTGCCTGAAGTGAGTTATGCACTAAGGAGGGCTAACCTTGCAACTCTGGATGTTGATCAAGAGATTGGCTATTAGTGTTGAGGATGATTTAATCATGTCTAGTAAATTGAAAAGAGAACCCTCCAAATCTAAAGCATTCTTCTTCCTCTTCCCTGGAGCCAATTCTGATCAGTTAGTACAGAAGCTTGCAAATGATCTCATTGCTATCAAGAAACAATTGGCTCAACATACTCCTTACCAAGATATTCCAAGGAAGAATTTTCAGCCCAGGAACCATTTTCCTTCTTCTCAGAATAAATTGGCTATTGAAGGCCCACCTATCAAGGTTCTAGTCAATGTAACTTGTGAAGTTCAAGAACCTGATGATGAGGAGTTTAATGAAGACTTTGAAGACCCAGAAGAAGAGGTTGATGAAGAACTGGAAGAGCTTGGTGGATCTCAAGTTCATTTCCTACCACTAAAGGTATGGATGATGAAGATGAATATGATGAAAGAGTGGCAAAGATGAATGAATAGTGAGTCATATGTTGTTATGACTCGGGAGCAAACAAACAGAAAAGAAAAAGTGATGCAGCCTGCTAAGAAATCCAAGGAGTTTCCTGTAACTATTCCGGTGGTTGCTAAAAGAGGAGCCCTATTCCCACTACCTCCACACAAAAGGTGAGTAATGTTAATCCTCCTCCTTCTACCTCTATGTTTCCAAAACTTCTTGTCCTTCAATTCCTAAAGTTGATAAATCAAAAGTTTCTCTATTCCTAGTAGTGATGCCCCATCCACCTCTGGGTCTTTTGATATCATTGATCACCTCAAAAAGACCAAAATCCAAATTCAGAGGTAGAATTTTACCAAACCCATCCAAAATCCTTTGCTAAAATGGTAAAATTTGTCAATTCCAAATCCAAAGCCTCATCCAATACTTCTAAAGGTATTTTTCCCACTCCCTCTTCCTCACCTCAACCAAGCCTTGTGGCTGCAGTCACTTCCCCTAATGAGAAAATTGAACCATTCTATGTGACTCTCCTCATAGCTGGCCATAAACTTAGTAATTGTGTTATAGACTTAGGAGCATCAGACAATGTAATGCCTACAAAAGTAGCTCATGCTTTGGGCCTGACTCTAACATGTGCCTTTGGTTCCTGCTATTCCATGGAGAGTAGAGAAAGTGCCTTTGGTTGGAAGGATTAAAGATGCACAAGTAGCCTTTTTGCTTTTCTAGAAAAGGGTCTTAGCCACTATTTTGGTTGTTGATATTCCTCCCTCATATGGTATGTTGTTGAGTAGGGATTTTTATGTAAAAGGTAGGAGGTGAAATTCAGATGGACTGGTCACATGCCTTGATCCGGTCAATGGAAAAATGAAGAAGTTGTTACCAGAGAAACAAATTGAGTATATTGTGCAAAAGACTGATGATCCAAAAGCACAAATACTCTATGAAGATATAGGGCATGGAAACTATATGATCATGTCAGAAGATGAGACAAATCTTCCTAAGGGAGTGATTCATGATCCCAATGGCATTTGGACTTTGGAGTTTGATGGAAGCTACTCTTCAGTTGGTTCTGGAGCTGGTGTGGTGTTAATCTCTCAGAAGGGAAGATTCATCCATTTTCTTTCAAGATTCATTTTGAAAATACAAATAATACAATTGAGTATGAGGCTCTCATCCTTGGGTTGAGCATGGAAAAGAAATAGGAGTAAAGAATCTTTGTGCTCGTGGTGATGCAGAGTTGATTGTGAAATAGGTAAGGGATCTTTACCAAGTCAAGAATAGGAGATTGAAACATTATAGAAATTTTGTTTGGGATTCCATTGAATTCCTTGATGCTTTCTCAATTGAAGTTGTGCCAAGAGAAAAGAATACTAGAGCTGATTCTCTAGCTGTCTCAGGATCTTTGTTGATTCCTCATCCATTTCTCTCAAGAGAAATTTACCATTGAAATGATTCATAGGCCTAGTGTGCCGGATAATGCAAGAAAATGGCAAGTTTTCAATGATGATCAACACTTTCTCTCTTTCTTGGAGCTTAAAGATAACTTCAATCAGTTATATTTTGAAGGAAGTGAAACTCTTCCTAGAGAATATGTGCCCTCTAATGAGGAAGATATCAAGGAAGAAATGGATCAGGATGGTTGTATTAAGTTGAAGGGTAACAAGATTCCCAAAGGATTGGTGAGTCTAGAAGATTTGTTTGACAAACATGATAGGTTCATCAAATCTAAAGCTTCTCAAGGGACTCGACAATCTGTTGAGTATGAGAAGGTCAATATTGGAAGCAATGATGAACCCAAGGTGGTGAATATTGGAAAATGTTGCACTCAAGAAGAGAAAAAGAAAGTAGTAAACCTATTAAAAAGTATGTTGATGTTCTTGCCTATTCATATGAAGATCTTAAGGCTTTTCAACCAAAGGAGATGCAACACTATATCCCTCTGAGACCTGGGATCAAACCTTTCAAGCAAAAAGAAAAGGCAGTATAATCCTAAGGTTCTTTGATACTATTTTTCAAGAGATCCAGAAGTTACTAAAAGCCAAGATTATTTTCCTATACATCATTCAACATGGATTGCCAACATTGTGCATGTCAAGAAAAAGAATGGTGAGATTCGCATCTGTGTGGATTTTAGGAATTTGAATCAGGCCTCTCTAAAAGACAACTATCCACTCCCCATGATGGATCAAGTTTTGCAAGCTATCTCAGGCTCTGAGATGTTGTCTATGCTAGATGGATTCTCTGGATATAATCAAGTGGAAGTCAAGTACCCCAAATTAGCACAAGATGCTTTATAACCCTTGGGGCACCTTTGCCTACAAGAGAATGCCATTTGGTCTTATCAATGTTGGTGCCACTTTTAGAGGGAAATGGATTTAGATTTTGGTAGTCTAAAGGGAAAGTGTATTGTTGTGTACCTTGATGATTTGACTATTTTTTCCAAAACAAGGGCAGATCATCTTCAGCATTTGGAAACAGTTCTTCAAAAATGCAGAGAACATGGAGTTTCTCTCAATCCTAAGAAGTTTGTCTTCTTTTTATGTTACTGAAGGCAAGTTGTTGGGGCATATTGTTTCCTAAAGAAGGGATCAAGATAGATCTCGGAAAGAGTTCAAGCAATCCAAACAAATTCCTCTTCCACAAGCAAAAAGGGTGTTTACTCTTTCTTTGGCAAAGATAAATTTCTAGGAGATTCATTCAAGATTTTGCAGAACTGACTATGAGCATTTCTCAAATGATGAAAGGGAAGAAAACCTTTGGTTGGTCTTTTGAAGGTAAAGGAGCATTTGAAGATATCAAGAAAGCCATTGCTAAAACCCCATATTAGCATGTCCTGATTTCAGCAAGGATTTTATTATCTATTGCTATCTTTCACAGAGAATACCTTGGTTTCTTTGTGCTAACTTAGAATTTTTTTGAGAATCATGAACTTCAAATTGCCTTAATGAGCTATTTTCTGAAAATTCATGAATTAAAATATACTATGATGGAGAAACATGCTTTTGCAGTGGTCAAAGTTGTTAAGCAGTTTCATTTTTATATTCTTAATTCTCACTTTGTTGTGCTCGTACAACCATCAATTCTATACAATAGGAGTTTGGAACTAAGAGAGGTAATTGGGTAGTGTCCAGAAAGGTCCGACATTAAAATTTTCGACATTAGGAAATTGTTAAGTATGATTAGTAGACCATCAATTCTATTCTTACACAATAGGAGTTTGGAACTAAGAGAGGTAATTGGGTAGAAAGTGCTGTCGACATTAAAATTTTCCTCCGTAATTTCTATTTTATTATGTATGTATTAGGAATAGGATGTTGTTAAGTATGATTAGTAGTGGCGTTTGATAGAATATAACGGCTCCGACAATACGGTGCCACCAATAAAGTAGAATACGGTAAGCATTAAAAAGTACAATAGGAATATTGTGGTAAAAAGTAAATATTTGTAAGTAAGTAGTTCGGTAATGTTAAAATGTCAAAGTTGGGGTAAGTAGAGAAGTAGGGTCTACATGATTAGGAATTAGAAATATTATATTTGTAATAAGGACAAAGAGTGATGTCATAAATATTTTGTGTATTTTATTTGTGGAAAAGTCTAAAAAGGTGGAACCCATGTGAGATGATAAGGTTTATCTTATCTTAGAAGATAAGCCTACATGTAAAGGCAAGAGTTTAGGCATGGAATATGATTGGCCGGAAGAGATTTCCTATCCTATCTTAGAGATAGGGTGGATAAGCCTAAATTCCTATAAATAAAGAGGTCACCCCCTCATTTAGCATAGAAGGAAGTAGTGAGAAATATTGTATGAGTAAGTGTGTTAAAGAAGCCATCAAGAGGTGTAATTGTGAAGTTTCTCCCATAGTTATTGTTGGAAGGAAAGTGAAGTTAATAACACTTGAAGAACCTCATGGGTGAGATTGTAACAATTTCATGTTGATATTATAATTTACACGTATATTTCAGATTTTTCATCATTCCTTCGTATCATAGTCTATGGTATTCTTGTGTTATGTTTGTTGTGTTTTCAGATTACATCCACCAAACTAAAAGTTGTGCATTAGTAAATAATCATAGCACAAGGAGTTCCCGGGAAGAATTATCATAGTCTTAGGATTGGTGTTGACATTTTAGTTTCGTTGCTTAGGGACCATTCCTCGTTGGTGGATTTTCTGGAGAGATATTCCCACTTAGTCAGAAATCATTTGGAGGGTAACCTTGTTTTTACTATGCATAGTAGTTACCATGGTAAAGTCACTTTTACCATGAATAGTATTTACCACAATAACTTTACTTTTTACCGTGAATAGTATTTACCATGGTAACTTCGGTTTTTACCGTGAATAGTATTTACCACAGTAAAGTCGGTTTTTATCATGATAAGTCAAGTTTTACCATAGTTTACCGTGGTTATTCCTATTTTCTTGTAGAAAGGTGTAAAGTCACTTTCTATTGTAGTGACTCCAATTATTTGTGCACATAAGTCTTGCTGTTGATTGTACTTGTGAGTTACTATTTCACCGTGGTTACTTTTGAAAATGGGGAAGATTCCTATTTTTCAAATTTAATCTAATGAAAATACTTCATCTTTCATTCAAGAGTTTAAACGATCTTGTATTTGTAAAGGCCTCATAATAAGGGAACAAAGGACTGATTTTTTTCTACCTTTTTGGATGGTTCAAACACTTAGGTGGTTTGAAACACTAGGTGATAATGTGATAAACTCATGGGATTTGTTAAGCGAAAGTTTTCATGAAGAATTTGGTGAACAACGAAATATGCAGATTTTATGGTTGATATCACAAAGTTATCCCAAGGAGAGAAGGAGAAGATAAGGGATTATCATGCTCGTGTTCTAGAGCTAAGGAGGAAACTCGATGCCCAGGATCCGAAGGAAGGATTAGTGGATGGGTTGATGAATGACGTGGATAATCTCCTCTGTAAGCATTTCATTCTTGGGATGAAGCCAAAGATCGAGAAAATAAGTAAAGTATGACCACCGGCTACCATTGAACAAGCGAAAGAGATTGCAAGAAGGCAAGAAGAAAGCATGGAAGAGGAGCCCAAAGAAATTGTTGCTAAGGTAGAGCCTACACCAACACCTTTGGTCTAGAATCCACAACCACTCTCGGTGAGCACAAATTTTTCCTAGTACATCTATTGAGTATGAAGATCTACTCAAGAAGATGGGTCGAGTTAACTATTAATCTTATTCAAGGAAAAGAATTTAGTTTTCAGGGGAGGAGATAGAGGTCAAAAAGAAATATAACTTAAGTTGTATGTTATGGTTGGCATAAAAGGGTCATTATAAGTATAATTGTCAGATAGAGCTTCTACATCCAGTACAAGAGATAATGATAAAGGAAAATCACATGTAAATTCTTTTGATGTAATAAATAGGAGCATAAATAATGAAGCGAGATGTGTTTGTAACAAAAAAAAGAAAGAAAAAAATAACCAAGATGGAAATGATCCTAAGAAGATAAAAGGAGAAACTAGTAAGAAACATAAGAGAAGAAAGTTGGGTGTGGAGGATTTTCTAATTTCACGGGGACAAGGACCATACTCCATCTTAGAAGATTTGTCCAAAAGCCTACAAATATTACATATGGTCAACTTCGGCTATGTCTTCGAAAAGAGGCGGGAGCTGCGAAGTGGACTCAATGCTCGACAAAGTAAGGAGGTTGAGGTACCTAATTTGGAGGAGAGGTGGGTCCCTACACTCCACAAGATGATGTATTATGTAATGGTATTTCAATTCATGATGTCTTAGTTGATGGAGGTGTTGCGATTAATGTAATGACCGAGTTTGTAATGAATATGTTGGGTTTAAAATTTGATCGCCCCTCAACACTTATGTTAAGGTCATTAAATAAGGGAAAAACTAAACCAGAAGTTGTTTCAAATGTGGCAATATCTGTTATGGGTGTTGTATGTGTGGTAGACTTTCGGGTGATGAAAAATGGAATGCTTTTGCATACCCAATGTTGTTGGGAAGGCCATGGCTAAGGAGAGTTCATGCAAGAAACTACTTTGGAATGAAGGTTTCATGACACTTAGACATGACAGAGAGAGGGTGAAGATAAACGTGATCCTCGGCATCATAAGATAGAACATGTGGATTCAAGTGATGAAACCGATGATTCGACATCCTCGATTACTCTAGTACCGGTGAAGTGGACGTAAAACATGAATAAATTGAGGTTGATGTTTCGGTCATGGATATCCTTTCGAGTCACACCGACTCATGAACCCATAAGATTATCTCGAAGAAGAAATTGTTAATCGTCTCCAACAAATAAAGATTGGTGATGTTGTGATGAAGAGTGAAAAATAATCCTACCTCTATCTTTTCGAAGGTACATACACCTATTCACTTTTGATTACAAGGAACTCCGTCAAGTAAGTTGGGTAGAACATTCTATTGAGTGGTAGATGGTGCTAAGCCCATAAAGCAAATGCCATATAGAATGAATCCTAATTTTTCTAAGACCGTAAAAGAAGAAATATATAAGTTGCTTGATGCATGATTCATATTTCTTGTGGAGAATTCAGAATGGGTTTCTCCCATTGTGATCTCAATAAAAAAGAATGAGAAACTAAAGATTTGCCTTGATTATAGAAAGCTCAACAAGGCAACAAAAAGGATCATTACCCTCTTCCGTTCTCGATCGAGATCTTGGAATGAAGTTGCTTTGGCCAAGAGTGTTATAGTTTTGTTCTTTGGATATAGCGGATACAACTAAGTTCGTATAGCAGAGAAAGATCAGCTGAAGACCACGTTCACCACTCCTTGGGAACATTTGCTTATAGGGTTATGCCTTTTGGGATTAGTAATGCTCCAAAGCAACGTTCTAGCGCTTGATGAATAGGGTGTTTGAACCCTACATTGGAAACTTCATCAGAGTATTTATGGATGATTTTTACATCTATGGGAGCAAGATGGACCACTTGCACTAGATGGAGACAACATTTCAAAGGTTAGATGAAGCACAAGCCTCACTAAACCCTACAAAGTGTGTCTTTGGATGTTCTAAAGGCGTTTTGTTAGGGCATGTTGTATCCAAAGATGGTATTGGTACCGATCCTGATAAAGTTTCAAAAATCAAAGAGTTACCATTTTCTATGAATAGAAGTAAGTTGAGATCATTTTTAGACCATGTGGGTTACTATAGAAGGTTCATCAAGATTTTTCAAAGATTGCACAACCACTAACCTAGTTCTTGAAGAAGGATGTTACTTATGAACCAGGAAATAAGGCACATGAAGCTTTTGAACAACTGAAGGAAGCTTTGGTGTCTTCACCTGTTTTAAAGAATCCAGATTGGAGCAAGCCATTCATTGTGTATATTGATGCCTCAGATGCAACACTAGGAAGTACTTTGAGCCAAAAGGATGAAAATGAGAATGATCATCCAGTTTACTTTGGGAGCAGACAAATGAGCAGTGCTGAGGTAAATTATACTGTAACTGAAAAAGAGGCTCTAGCTATCATTTTTGCTATAAAGAAGTTTAGAAATTACTTGCTAGGGCAGAAATTTATAGTTGTAACAGATCATCGAGACTCTAAAATATATTGTAAATAAGCCTAACCCATCAGGGAGGATAGCAAGATGGATGATTTTTCTACAAGAATTTGAATTTGATATTATATATAGGCCAGGAAAGAAGCATGACAATGCAGATGCACTCTCTCGAGCCTATGATGGTTTAGGTTCATCTTGTGATGATGATGATTTCACAAATGCAAAATTGTTATGCCTTGACACAATCCCTAGTGAATACATAGATATTTGGAATTATCTGAATGAATTCAAGTTTCATGATGGTGTCAATGCAAAGAGTAATAGGAAGATTACTCAAGTCAGTCATCCATATTCTATTCTACATGGAGTATTATTTCGAATAGGACCTGATGGACAATACAAGAGGGTAGTTGGATGTGATCAAGGGAAGGAGCTGATAGAAGAATTCCACAATGGTACATGTGGAGGACACTTCTCTAGACAACTTACATCAAGAAGGATCTTGGATGCAGGTTATCACTCGCCCACTCTTTTTAGAGATTGTTATAATTATTGTATGACATGTGATATTTTTCAAACACATGGTAACCATAAGACTTCATTAGCTCCATTATGCCCTATTATTCTAGTTGGTCCCTTTGAAAAGTGGGGAATAAATATTGTATGTCCACTTCCAACTACCCCATGCCAAAATAAGTATATTGTAGTTGCCACAAATTTTTAACCAAGTGAGTTGAGGCTAGGCCATTGAAAACAATTTCCATGGATGAAGTGGAAAGGTTCATATATGAACGCATTGTCACCAGATTTGGTTGCACATTAGAAATTGTAAGAGATCAAGGAAGCCACTTCATTAATGAGGTGGTAGAAGCCCTAGTCAACAAGTTTTCTATTAAGCACAGAAGGCAACAACATACAAGCCAAGCACAAATGGACAGTGGAATGAATAAATTTTGTGTTGTGTCAAATTCTAGCAAAAGATTCAACCTTACAGTACATAAATGAGATAAAAAGATTCATGCAGCATTATGGGCATATAGGGCAACATCAAAATCAACAACAGGATACTCCCATTTTAGTTGGCTTATGACATTGATCTAGTTCTTCTTATTGAGTTTGATATTCCCAATGTGAGAGTTATGAAAAATGAAAGGATAGATGAAAGTGATTCAGTAAAACAAAGGTTGGTGCATCTTCATTTGCTAGAGGAAATGAGGGAAATAGCAAAGCATACAAGCTATAATAAGAAAATGAAGCAGAAGGAATACTTTGATCAAAAGATTCGTTGGTCTCCATTTCATGTGAATGACTTGGTTCTAGTATATGATTCAGATACAAAAAAAGAAGGCAGATAGGAAAATTTCTTCCCAAATAGATGGGGCCCTACAAAAAATAGCAGTTATGCATGAAAATGGTACATATTGATTTGGAGGAATTGGATGGCACTCCCATTAAAAAAATTGGTTAACCACGACAAGTTAAAGATTTTCCAAGCATTGAATAGTCTACTCAGAGGACGGAGTAGAAGCTAGGAAGGAGGAAAATGTCGACATTAAAATTTTCCTCCGTAATTTCTATTTTATTATGTATGTATTAGAAATAGGATGTTGTTAAGTATGATTAGTAGTGGCGTCTGATAGAAGATAACGGTGCCATCAATACGGTGCTACCAATAAAGTAGAGTACGGTATCAAAGTATAATAGGAATGTTGTGGTAAAAATAAATATTTTTCGTAAGTGGTTCGGTAATGTTAAAATGTCAAAATTGGGGTAAGTAGAGAAGTAGGGTCTACATGAATAAGAATTAGAAATATTATATTTGTAATAAGGACAAAGAGTGATGTCATAAATATTTTGTGTATTTTATTTGTGGAAAAGTCTAAAATGGTGGAACCCATGTGAGATGATAAGGTTTATATTATCTTAGAAGATAAGCCTACATGTAAAGGAAAGAGTTTAGACATGGAATATGATTGGCGAGAAGAGATTTCCTATCCTATTTTAGAGATAGGGTGGATAAGCCCGAATTCCTATAAATAAAGAGGCCACCCCCCCTCATTTAACATAGAAGGAAGTAGTGAGAAATATTGTATGAGTAAGTGTGTTAAAGAAGCCATCAAGAGGTGTAATTATGAAGTTTCTCTCATAGTTATTGTTGGAAGGCAAGTGAAGTTAATAACACTTGAAGAACCTTATGGGTGAGATTGTAACAATTTCATATTGATATTATAATTTACACGTGTATTTCAGATTTTTCATCATTCATTTGTATCATAATCTATGGTATTCTTGTGTTATGTTTGTTGTGATTTCAGATTACATCAACCAAACTAAAAGTGTGCATTAGTAAATAATCATAGCACGAGGAGTTCTCAGTGGAGAATTATCATAGTGCTGGATTGGTGTTGACAAGTCCAAGAATATGACCTTGATATCAAGCCAACTAAGCTATTTCAGGGTAAAGGCTTGTGTGAGCTTATTCTTTGAAGGGGTTCATGAAGAATTTCCCACAAAAGCGGTTGATGTCCCTGTTTTCCTCTTCCTCGTTCAATAGATGAGTGGTATGTTGATATTGCACATTTTCTTACCTATGGAGAATGCCCATCCCATTGAGTGCCAAGGAAAAGAGAGTTATTAAGATAAGGTCTACACAATATGTATTATGGGAAAATGCTCTATTCAAGCGAGGCATAGATTGACGATTACTTAAATGTGTGGACAAAGAGCAAGATAAGAGGTTCTTTTCAGATTTTCATGATCGGAGCTTATGGAGGGCACTTCTCTTCTACTTTCATTGCCCATAAGATCCTTCGTGTAGAGTACTATTGGCCTACATTGTTCGAGAGATGCATCAAAATGGGTAGGTAAGTGTGAAGCTGTCGAGAATTTTATTAGGAGACCTAAGTTGGCTACTTTACCACTCAAGCCAGTAGTAATTGATGAGCCTTTTCAACAAAGTGGGGATTGGATTTCCTTGGAACTCTTAACCCACCTTCCGATCTTGGACATACCCACATGTTAATTCTACTGAGACTACTTCACAAAGTGGGTAGAGGCTATTCTAGTTAAAAGCACTACTTCGTAGTGGTGTGTAATTTCATCAAAGAGAACATATTGATAAGGTTTGGGGTACCAACCAATATTGTGACTAATAATGCTTCCAATTTTTCTTCTTACGAGATGATGGATTTCTACGATGGCTATGGAATTTCCCTTGCTCGTTCTTGATTATTATCCTAAAGGAATGGACAAGCAAAATCAACAAATAAGAATCTGGTAACCATCGTTCGAGAATCTTGTCATTGATTCTCAAAGGAATTGGCACAAGAAGCTCTATGAATCTAAAAGGAATTGGAAAGTGACTCGGCATTGTTTACACAATGTTACTTCGTAATCTCGCCATTTCTATCATCATCTCACTGTAACATATTCCACGAGATATTTCCCAACATATAGATCACCATAACGGTCTCTCCCCATGTAATTGGCTAACTCGTAGACTTTGTGGGCTCAATCCCTCATGTCGAGCCAATTTAATTGTTTAATCCTTCAACACGAGCTATTACACCGAGCCCAATGAGCTTTCCCACTATGTCATTTTCTGTTTGATGCAACTCGATGCACTTTGCAAGTGCTATGAATTTCTAAGTCAAATACCAAATTAAGTTCAGTTTCCACTAAATATCTCGGCCATAACTAAGCTATCGTGTATCCTTCGATCGATCATATCCTCGATCTTCTAAGTCGAGTTCAACAATATCTTGCTCCAATTCCCAAACACCGATCTCACTAGTGTCTCCCATCGCTAAAGTCAAACATGTGTCGAGTTATTCAAACAAGTGAAAGCTTGCATCAATGTACCCACGGTCAACCTCTTAGCTCGATGAGGTGAGTTGAATCTGCGATTGATTGTATATATGTCTTAATGACTTGTTGGGATACTTCAAGCTCCTATAACTGAGCTATACCACCCTACACTACCGCTTCTCCATTGATGCCACATAACTTGATTCATTTCCCATACGCAACCTTCGGTCATTCCGTGATGAGTTAGGCTTCTAACATGAGCATTTGAGCCATGCCAACTCCTCGAGCTATGTTCAAACTCTATTAGCTCAATTTACGAAACTCTAAACTTTCCGACACTTAGATTTCTTGGGTTGATGCTCTCAACCGTTCCTCCCACATTGAGATGGTTTTGTGAATTTCTGAGTGATGGAAATGGGTCGATTGGACCCTGATCTCGATCTAATCCACTAGCAACTCGTTTCTCCATCTCTTTGAGATTCATTTTCCAAATCGAGCCATTTCAACATACTAACAAATAGCTCGATCCCATGCTTTCATACCTAGCTCAATGAGCCACAACGAAGCTTGATACCGAGCTCGCTATAACACCACAACTCGGTTCTCCTTGGTGAGTTCTTTGATTTTCCTCTACCAAGCCCATGGCTCGCTTATACCACCGAGTTGTTTCTTCGTGGAAAAATCTTTTGACTCACCGGGATGCTCGAGCTCCCATGACATAACTATTTCTTCCGATCAACACCGCTAACTCGGGCCATCAATCACTCAAACTATTTTCAAACTATAGCTCGATGATATGAGCTATTCTTCCCCTGATTGAACTATGCCACTGAGTTGTCCATGATTCAAACTCCTCCAACCACTGAGTCCCTCGACATGTTCTCACAAGACACCGAGTTATTTTCAAGTCACGTGAGCTCTGACTCGTAACTCTCCTTAGCTCTCCAAGCAACGCACATAGCTGCTCAACGAGTTGTTTTAAGCTCGAGCCCCCTTTCTATCTTGAAAAATTTATAATAAGACATCTAAAAAATTGTACACCAATCCTAACCATTGTTTTCCTTTATTGGCCAAAAGTGGGGCCCGTCAAAGGTAATTATTATGTTAGAGAAAGAATCAAACCTCCGAGGACCCGGAAAGAAAAGAAAAGCAGTCCAAGATGATCGTAAACACTCTCAAATATTGAAATTGTACATGATAATCCTTGATTCTCCATAAAATAATTTTCGGTCTCAGGGTGCAATTTTACCACCGTTGTCCATTTTTGTCAGGGGGAAAAATGGATAACATTTACAACGTTAACTTGGGCTTCATAGTGGTTAACGCCTTTGGATCTCAAATAAACTTTTTGTATTATTATGCAAGGAAAATGATATGTTTGAAAGGTTGTTTAGGATTAGTTACACTTCATGCTTTTCTTGATGGATGGATTTACACTACCATCCTTGTTTCCTACCAAACCGATGACCCAAATCTCACCTATTACACGGCACCATCATGCATTTTACCAAATGCATTGATTATCCATCAACCATTGCATTCATCCACAATTTATTTTTTTAACTTATAATTTTCAATATTTGTTTTTAATTTATTTAATTATTCATTTTTAATTTATTACTTATTTTTTAACTTTCAAATTACACTCTTATTATATGTATATCATCATCATCATTATTATTATTATTAACCATATGGAGAATTATAAGTCACGGTTATTATCATTACTATATTTATTAGTAATGACAATAGTAATAATATTGTTATTACTATATTGATTATAAATAACCGACATTTAATTTTCATGAGTGATTAAGGGTCCTCAAGAGCACAATCAAATAAGCCTATGCAAAACGCTTACAAGGTATCGTTTATCAACTTTGCAACCCCTTTTTAAATTCGTTTGTCAATCAATGCAAAGGAAAACTAGAGGCAATATTTGAGCCTAATAGCTTATAAAGAAAAATTCTTACTTTGACGCCAAGCGGGGGTGATTATTAGCAAGTAAGTCACTTCGTGATAGGAACCAAAATCTCACCGATAGGGTGAAAAAAGGGCATTATAGTAACGAACGCTAGTAGTTGCTCTAATGAAAAGTTGGATGTTTTGTGAGAGACAAAATAATGTATGAGGGGGATGGTGGTTGAGGTTTGATTAAACTTGATGAAATTCGGAGTAATACTTGTAAGGGATTCATAACATAATTTTTAACCCAATTGTTGTGGATGTTGAAATCACAATGTCCAAGCATTTCTAGTTCATCAAGTGTCATATTATTGTTGGGATGGAGTTGGGACAAGAGCTCGCATTCATCTAGTTGAAGGCGGCTATTTTTCGTGGACATGGTACTCTATAGAGGCATCATAATCTTGTGTCGGTGTGGAGGTTGTGTGAGAAACATGACATAAATGGTAGGAGATGTCTCATATGAATTGAAAATTACCTTACTAAAAAACATCTATACCAAAATTTGGAAGAAGTAACATTGATATGACTACATTTCCAAGCCCCTAACATTTGCAAAAATTGATGCATATTAAAGTCACTCACTCAAACTGGAGATTGCATGTTAAAGAAACCAATAAATAAATCAAAATTGAAACCTTTTAGTAAATTAAAGGAAATAATAAATACCCATCCTTTTATAATTGCAAAAATCACTAACAAACTTTGTTGCAAAGCACACCAACATAGATAGGTGTTTGTCTTTTGCGGATATATTTGATCATACCAACAAGCATCAAACATTTTAATTAAATGTAATAGTTTAATAGAAAATGTTTCTTCAAGTTTGAATTCTCTAAACGTATCTTTCATATGATATTCTTTCCAACATGGGTGAAGGCTTATTATAGACTTCTTCGTTTCTAGTCCCTCTACCAATTTAGACATATAGTACAAAGCTTTCTTTTTCTATGGTCGCAATTGACATCAGAGAGTATATGGTGATTTTTAACCTACAAAAGGATGTTTTTATCATTAATATGTTGCCATTTGACATTTAATATGCATTGAACAAGCTAGACTCCAATATTGTATAATTTAATTCCATACATATCGAACCTATTTGAGGTGCTCAATCACTATCCTTAGGATTGAAATCAATCTCAAAACCAAATAAATTGTATCTTGGTCAATGCACTCAAAAATATTTTGTATTGGAACTTTGAACCCAAAAAAATTCTTACACCGCACAAGGTAGGTGTTATCTTTGTGTTAGAACTAATGTAGCTTGCGGGGTGAGTCTCAAAAACTAAAACACGAGCTTCACCCCTAAAAAAATTACTTAAAATTTAACATAGAACAAAAACCACTGTCATGCAATGGAGGCGTAACTTTGAAAAGAGTGGAAAGCTCAAAAATGACACAAATGTCAATGAAAAAATAAATGAAACATAAATGTGATAGAAAAGGGCAATGACAGTTTATTGACTCGATATAGTGATGTCCACCTACCTCTTCTCTAATGTTTGTTGTGTTGTAAATGTCGCACGTCTACATCAAAACACTCCAATAATCATCATTACCTATAGGATACAACTTGACCGGTGAGCACCGAGATTTTATCCATCGTATCTACATATAACCCCCCCCCAAAAAAAAAACTTACATAAATATTATTTTAGACAAGAATTAAGGAGACATACATATGTATTCTTCCACCATACTAACAAAAAAATAGAACATTGGCACCCTTATGAGATGGAACAACATGAAGTGGAGATGCCACATGACCATGCACAACCAATGCATAAAAATAATGCCTTTGATTAAAAGAAAACACTATGGTTATTTACCATAACTTCAAAAATCATGGCAACTTATGGCTTAGTGATAAAAACATGTGGCTTTGTAGATAAACAAGTATTTGTTGACTAAACAAACAACCATACAAATACAACCCTACAAAATTTTCGGTGGTTTGTCCAAATTTTCACCATGCATATTTGTTCAAAAATGGAGCTACATTTTTATTTAGAGAATAAATATTGATGAGATATACACATTCATGCAATTAAATGACTAATAGATGCCAATGTTTGGTGTGTATAACAAGACATTAATATTTACTTCCTTTCAAAAGCCACAATGAAGAAAAGGTTGGCTTTTGGTAAGGATAAATGTCCATATACTATACCTTAATATGAAAATCATATGAATTGAAACACTCAGTTGAAAACACATAAAAAAATCACAAGACAACTTGATGGGCTCAAACAAATACACATGATGTTGAAGATGGGGAAGCCCATGAAAGATGTTGCAACATTATGGCTAGTCAAAGGTAAACAATGGAGAGGCCAATAGACTTCCTAGGAAAACCCGATGACTTACGAGGATAGGGGCAAGCCTCAAGTCATCGACATCCACATTCTCCCCGCCATCGGAGGAAAGGAACATCTCTTCTCAAAATTACTCCCAAATATGTGGATCGTGTGTAATCGATCACATGTTGACCATGGTGGTGGTGCCTATTGGAACACAAAAAAATCTATCACCCATGTTGGTGTTTCGGGTGGAGAGGCGGGCCCATGACAAGAGGGGACCATGTGGATGCATTCACAAAGTCTCCTTCACCACCTCCCATAGATAGGGAAGCTCTAATATGCATGAATCCCTCCCACTTCTACTCTTTCTCACCATGCCCTCCAGCACATCCTATGCCTTCCCTCTAGCCATCAAGATTCACAACCATTCTCACCATGGCCCACTATGTCGACATTGTCATTGTGTTGGTTCCCGAAATATCATTTCTTACTTACCTTTTCAAGTTAAAATAGCCATGGACATGAATTAATTCCCAACCAAGAGTAATGAAAGTATTAACATAGAGAGAAAAATAAAGAATATGTTGTGTTGTATCGAAGAAGAAAGATAATGTCCTCACTATCCAACTTATCCTTTTTGTTAAGAGATAATAGGATGTTGGAAAAATAAGAGGAATGGCATAAAGCCACCAAACCCCTCTGCCTCCAAAACTTTCGCATCTCGCCACTACAGAATATTATTGTGCCACGGTGTAGTCACTTTTCCTAACACTTTAATCCCAAGTACGGCGGCATATCACCCTTCTTGAATCGGCTTTGAGATGTGCATAGGAGCGAGCCCTTTCTTTATGTGAGCTTTGTAAGAATTCTTCTCCATTGATGGAGGAATGTTTCCAGAGACATAAATACACGCATTCATCCTATAACAGAGATAGAGAAAATAGATCTACGCACAAATGCACAATGATATGAATGAAAGCATTATAACAACATATGGGATCAGAATCTGAATCACAAACAACATGAATAACACTAGCGTTTAAACCCATAAACATGGATATTCGAATAACCCATTAGTTATATTGATTCAAAATTGTTTACAGTAGTTAGATTACATCAAAAGGGTCATATCAAACCAAATACATCATGGAATAACACCTTAACCCTAAAAATGACTCTACTCAAATATTTCTAACCATGCTCTCTCTTATGCACCTAAAATACTTCTTGCATTGCCTCTCACATTCTCCGCATCCTTTCGCATCCCTACCCTAGATCCAAATACCTACTTAGATAGAGGGGGAGCCCTCCTTTACTCATCATTCCAAAGTAAACCGCATGCCAAATGTTAGCATACCATGTTATACTCGAGTGCCCAAGACATGCGAGATGATAGTTATCCATAACAACCTCCACTTTACAACCCATAACCATAATGATTCCCAGGAATATTCTTTTCTTGAGCCGTAAGTCTCCATGTCATAACCTTATCCATTCATCATGCCTAACCACATCTTCACGTGTTTCACGTGCACACCATCCTTAACCCAAAATGTGGCTAAGTCCCAAAACCCTTTTCTACTCTCATGTGTAAACCTATGCGCACTCTATGTCCCACTCACCCTTCATTCCACAACCCAATTGTTTAAATTGTTTGTGCATGCTTAATTCTCCCACATGCGTTAGGTCGCGTGCTCGCTTCTTATAGTGTCTTGTGCATGTGCTAATCCTTTTCTCCAGGACTTAGTCACTTTTATGGGCTCAACATTACCCCACACTAAACGTGTTGTCTATCCTCGAAATAATCGATCCTCAACAAAGAATAAAGAATAGAAGGAAAGAATAACTTGTATTCATCTTACGCCAAAGAAGAAAATAATTTGCTCTTGATGTACAAGGATTGTGAAAGTCTTATTCAAGGACACCTCAATTTCATTCCAAGCATCCACCTCATCCTACACAAGTTTAAACAAACCCCTATCAGTGCATTGACCTCATCAAATGTTAGCTCTTCATCCTTAGCCTTCATTGTATCGACAATATTCTCCCTTTGTTTGCTAAGCTTATTCAACACATCCGTTTTGTGTGTAACTGGGATATACCTCCTTTACTTTAGTCTTTACAGAGGCCCTTAAAGTCTCAATTTCCTTAGATTTATTCTCAACCTCTCGCTAGGATCTTGTCGCGCTCCACCCTATTGCCTCAGTTCTTGGTCTGGAACTTCTTCATATCTGCCTTGTGTGTAGCAAGTAGCACACTTGCCACTTTGTCTCTATCTTCGCAGTTGTCATAGACAACTTCAGCCATGTGCACCGTTGTCTTTACTGAAGCTAGGAGCTCATAGTACCAAGTTATGGTCTCTTCAATTTCTAATCTCTCATGCTCCCTTTATCGCGACATAACTTCCTCTGCTGACTCTAGTGCAAGTGGTTGCTTCTCCATCATGATTAAGCGTGTTAGATCCTCTAGGAAAAGAAAGTATGACTCATATTTCCATTCAAGGAGGGCTAAATTTGAGCACGCTAAAATAATGGAGTCCGAGATATCCTCCGCTTTCTTGAGGCTTCGCGTGCTTTCCCCTTCTCTTCCCTCAACTCATTCTTTAATTTCACAATTATCTACTCTTTCCCTTTTATCTCCTTTTCCCTCTCTATGATTTCCTTGTTCTTTTCCTCCAACTCCTTCTCCAATGCTCTAATTTTTTAATTTTTCCTAAGTAACCTTGCTTCAAGCTCCACTGCTACTCTTGTTCAAGACATTACACGCCTACTCATCCGTCGAGTTATTGAGAATCCACAATAGGATTTACTTCATGGGAGCATGGTGTATCAAGTAGTGCACTTACATTTATTTCAAACTCTGGCTCATCAACATGGGACTCAAAATCCCAGGATAACATCTTCCTTGTGCATGTGTATGCACTATCCTTATCAAAATATGACCAACATAAGAGTTGGTATGTAGGCACCTTGTGCTTTGGAAATGCGCACGTAGAACCTTGGTTGGATCATTATCACAAGTCATAATAGGCCATTGCGATGCCGATGCTCCTCTGCCACCTATGTGTGCCCCATTTCGAAAACCAACTACTAAACTCATATCTCCACCCATGCTTGTGTACTTATATTTCTCTAATTTTCCCACGTTGATCTCTACTTCTTGCTCCACTATGTTTTTAATAATACTCGTTACTTCTCTCTCCATTGTGTCCTCTAAGCTGTTCATCGGATAGGTGAGGGGTCTCATGTATAGTGTTTCCTACTTCTTCACCGCCTTTTTGTTCACCACCTTCTCCTTCTCCTTCCTCATGAGTGTCCTATGAATGTGCACTCTCCCCTTCTTATGATTCATGCACATTGAAAATAGGAGGGCTCTGCTAGATCCTTCTTCCTCTTGAGTATCCTCGCTCCGCAAGCTCTTTGTCTTCTTAGAGTCGAAATTATGCTTTACCTTTTGCTTCTTTCTTTTTGGAGATTGTTTTTTCTCTGGGGACCTTTTCCTCGAGTATAAGTATTTATACTTGTTGTTCTTGTACCCCCATGGTCTAACATGTACGCGCGCTGGTGCCCTTCTTGTAGAAGGAGTTTCCTCCTTATCTCGCTTCTTCACTTCTACTTTCTTCTGCCCTACTAGGTCTAGTGGGATAGAGACATCATCCTCCACATATGTGCCTTTCTCAAACTTAGGCCACAAGTGAATGTATACCCTTGTTTCCTCTACCCTCGCAATTGGTAAAGTGATGGGCCTAAGAAAATTTATGTCGTAGGAGACATAATTTTCTACATACGTGCGCTTCTTCGGATACACAAGTGTTTTACACAACGCTTGGTGCTCCTAATCCACCTCACTTAGGTCAAACCTTAATTTCTTAGCCTCCTTAAATATGTTAACTGTAACTTGAAAATATTATGTTGTGAAAACAAATGGAAACTTGCACCATGGGATTTTGGTGACATCGGTCAACGTGAATCTTCTAATGCAATCACATTGATAAACCAAAAACTCTACTTCATCCTTCACCAAAGTTGGTAGTTGCTCTGGGATTCTCCACTCTTCTCCAAAGGCATCGCACATCTTCTTGTACCACTTGTCCAAGTATGCTTTGTAGGGTGGGGTCATTGTCTCACAAGTATATGCTTTAAACCTCTTAGTTGGGGAGGGGTTCTCATCAAGGTACTCCCAAATATTATTATTTGGCCCATCGGGCAATCCAATCTCAGAAAAAACAATGGTAAGTAGAATATTACCATACATTATCTTTTCCTTGTCCCATGCGGCATCAATGATGTCCTTAGCAATAAAGGCTGAGAGGTTGTAAATGGTCCCTTCTAAAATCTTCTTGCAAACATTCAACCATCTCTTGTTAACTTGGGTCCAAGCGCTCCTATCCGCTCGGCTTCGTAAGCAGGCACGCAACCATTTTCATGACTGGGTCCTTGATCTCTGAAATATCAAACACGTGTTCTCCCTTTTTGTACTTATACTCCTTCATTGTTTCTTTGACAACCTCATTTTCACCCAAGTCATCATCAATCGAATCTCCAAAGGCAAATGAGCCTAGTGAACCGTGAGATAAGTTTTGGAGTTATGCGCATCCTTCTCTCGGTGAAGTAAAAGTAATCTTCATGCACACGCGACATAATCCACTTTGGTATAACCTCTAGGCTTGCTAAAAATGGAAACTCAAAGAGTCAAAAAGCCCATCCTTCTCCAATGTCCTCTTTACTGAGTCATCATACACTAGTTTGTCATCCTCTGTCCTTTCTCCTATAGGGCGAACAAGCTCCAATGTCATCTCTTTCTCTGTTGTATCCGTTTGATGGTTATAATCACTTATAACCATTTCACACACATGTGACACCCTTAACTTTCCCATCAATACCCCATCTAGGTATTGCATCTCCGAATACCCTTCTTCGTTGAAACTTGTCATTGCCACTAGTTTACTCTTTCCCTTTCTTTTGGGTGAAATGGTTATTCCTCTCCTTGGTGCCATTTTCCTTGTTGGGTCCTTGTTTTCTACCTTGTGCTTTGCTTTATCACTTGCTTCAATCCCTTAGTTCCACTCTTCGTGAAATTTCTTTAAAACTTGTGCCCTAGCTTTCCAAACTCTAACCCGGAAACTCCTTCTATAAGACATCATAAAAACTCATAGGAATTCTTCCACCAAATACTTCGCGTACACTCATGTACTTCGTTACAATCTCGGGTTCTTAAATCCGACAAATCCTTCACTCTCCATGAAACTTTTTGTGAATTTCACGCAAGGATGCCCTAGTTTGCAAGAGCTCTTCAACAAAAAAATGCATGGTGAAAAAATAACATATCTGACTCCTTATTTATAGTTTTTCACTTTTTCCCAAATTAATTACCATGCCACCTATCACCATACCGCCACAATAAATCTAGATTTTATTTCCTTTCCATGCATGCTTCTTCCTACACATCCAATGCGTGTAACCCTTTACAAATTTTTGATGTGCAAACCTAGACACCAAAAATCTCCTTGCATGCGCTCCCAAAGACCGAAGTACATTAACCTCTCGCATCCTATATCAAGTAGTTTTCCTTGTTGTCACCTACCTCATGTTGCTCCCGCATGTTCAACCATGTACGTGGATTTTCAAAACTATCCTTCTTGGCACCTTTTTATCTTTGACAACCATTACCACCTCTCGCTACACGCATTCCTCGATATCATGCACCTTTGTTTCTTTCTCCTGGGCCACTAACAACATCACTTTAATCGCATGATTCTAACTCCACTATCCACCCCACACTAAGGATATGCGTGGTCTTTTGTGCATGAACCCACTTAGATAGTAACCAGCCATTCTGGCGCGAAAATGTGCAACACAACACACTAAACTTAAAAACAAAGCATAAGCGATGACGAAAGGAAACACATATAAGGAAAATGCATTAAGGGAAATCCTAAGATAAATCGCAACACCGCCTTATTACAAACACCAAGAAGACTTATATATAATAGGGCTTCAACCTACTCTGTTAAAAGAAGGGAAGTCGTGTGTCATCCAAAGCTTCTAATTGGAAAGCACCTAAGTCAAGTATATAGGTCACTACATAAGGTCTCAACTAATGCACTTGGAACTTTGTGTGTTGTCACCCTCAAAATTCCCCTCATTTTTCAAGTCAAGCTTTTGAAAACTTTTAGTTGGTGCCTTTGAGATATGTTTGAGTAGAGTGAGAAGTCTAGAGAGATAGAAAATTCATGCTTTGAAGAAGTGGGTGCTCATTTGCAATCTCGCCTGTTAATTTAGAATCTTGCAGTCCGCATGGTTCCCATCTGGATGCTTGAAAATTGTTTCCTCCATTCGAATGAAATTTTCAAATCCTTCTTCTATGGTCGTGGATCGCATCGAGCTTAGTATTGTTTACAGTTCTTCTTTCCACGAGGAGCAGTTTGTTTTCAGGCGTAAATGGTGGAGCTTCCCCTCCTTTGTATTTTTTTCTACAATCGTGAATGACGAACGTATCTTCCCTGTCATTTTTTTGGCCCCAGCATCCACAAGTACGTGGACATCTCTGATTGGATGTGGGAAGGTGGGTCGTCGGGTCACTTTTGGAATTTTGGTTTTGTATGAAGAAAGGCAGTGTTCAATTGAGGCCCAAATCGGCTAAGTATAGAAGGACCACAGAAGGTGCCACGTGTCTCTTCGACGCACCTCCAAAGGCCAAGTTTAAATCAGATCCTAAGTGAGCACGAGACTCACCATGTGCCTCATCGATGTAACTTCAAAAGCGTGGCCCAAAGACAAACCCTAAATGAGCGCCATCCCTCCACGTGGTCGAGAACCTCAAAAAAGTTAAAGCGGTCGTTGAAAGGTATAAAGCCGAGTGGAAAAAACCATGTGTCGGCCGGTGCAACTTTAGAGGTGAAATACAAAGTGAGTCCCCAAACAAGTGTGAAGCTTCTATGTGTCTAGAACCCAACACATTCACTCATAAATAAGCAGAAGGGACCCAGCCTAAAAATGGAGAAAGAGGAGTGGGTATGAATCGGTTAAGTACAAAAGGATCGATGGACGACGCCACGTGCCTCATCGGCACAAATTCAAAAGCACGGCCCAAAGAGAGCCCCTGAACTAGCACAAACTCTCCATGTGTCTAGGGTCCGATAGAAGTCAAATGGGCAGCAGGCTCGAATTGACTAAGTATAAAAGAACCAAGCAGAAGTCTCCACTTTTCTCAACGACGCTCTTTCAAGGGTCAAAGCCAAAGCTGGTTCCCCAACGAGCGCCAACTTTCCATGTGTCCCGGGACTAAAAAGTGAACAAGAGGCGGTCATTGAATCGGCTAAGTATAGAAGGGTTTGTGGAAGCCTCCATGTGTCATCTGTGCAACTTCAAAGGCAAAATCTGGAGGCAGGTCCCAAATGTGCGCTGAGACTCCACGTGTCTAGGGTCAGACATATGGCCCCGCCAAACAAAAGGGACTTAGCCAAAACACAACGAAACAAGGCAAGGTAGCGGAAGGAGCCACGTGTCTCTTCGGCGCTCTTTCAAGAGGCAAATACCAAGTGAGTTTCCAAATGAGTGGGAAGCCTCCACGTGTCCCGGGTCAGACATAAAGCTTTCGCCAAACGAAGGAAAAAGTCAAAAGTTAAGCCCGCATGAAGAGTCAAAGTGGGGAGGTGGATCGTCGGAGCCTTTTGAGATTTTGATCCTTGTTTCCAAAAGGAAAAGTCAAAGGTTAAGCCGCATTGAAAATCAAAGCAGGAGGTGGATCATCGTGAGCCTTTTGAGATTTTGATCATTGTTTCCAAAAGGGAAAAGTCAAAGGTTAAGCCCGCATCGAAAGTCAAAGTGGGAAGGCGGGCCGTCGGAGCAATTTGAGATTTTGAGCCTTATTTCCAAAAGGACTTAAAGTTATAAAGTGACTCGCAACTCTATTACCACTCAGGTAACGCCACGTGTCAGACCCAAATGCAAAATGTGAAGTTACGAGGCTTGTGGGGCTACGGGGAATTTTTTCACTTTAGCACTTTTGCATATTTTGCGCTAAAGGTGCAATTTCAATTTCGGACCCGCTGATCCATTTTTGCATTTTCGCCATTTTTGTACAGATTCGATTCAAATATTCAAATGGGCATAAATTTCACTCCATAGTGCTCGAAATTTGACAAATTTTATACTATTGGAAATGTCTTGGTCTCCTCTATGCCATGGAAGCATAAAATATTGTTTTCAGCAGGAGTTGATGGTTGGAAATCTGGAAAACATCTTTCACACCATTAATGTGTGATCCGATTGCTTCAAACAGATCAGATTTGATCCGATTTCCATCCTTCCTTCTTCAAAGATGCTAAATGACATGGAGAACCGAATGAAACCTTGATTTGGGTGAAAATATGGAAAACATATTTCAAGCCATTAATATGTGATCCGATTGCTTCAACCATATCAAATTTGATATGATCTTCCCTCTTTCCTTCTTCAGCACGCCAAAGACATGTAGAACCAGATTTGACAGATTGTGGGTGGATTTATAGGGGCATTGATGGATGGTAGTTGAGCTTCCAAATCATAGTTTCTTCCTCCTCCTCTTCTCCTCTTTTCACTTCATCTATAAATGTAAGATTTTGGCTCATTGCAAAAGGTTGGACTCGATAATTTTGAAGTGTAAATAGAATCGAAAGAAATCAATACGAAGAATTTCCCCTTTTCTCTATTTTCCTCCATTGTCCCTTCTTTCTAACCCGAAATTTGTGGATCATTTATCTTCGTGATAAGAAACTTTGTGTTCTTATTGATATGATTTCTAGAACTTTGTGTCGTGGTGATATCTTACGTTGTGAATGTGAATGCTTCGTTATGTATCACTCTTGCTCAAAGACGTATAGGGTTATACTATGCTATCTATATTTCTGAAATTGTTATTATGTTCTGCTCTTTCCTTTCTTCAATTCTTCCATTCATTTGTATTTATAAGATCTTTTGGTTAGAAGCATTTATAAATGTCGGATATCCAACCGGATGAAAGTTGTACATTTGTATATAAATTTTGTTGCTTGCTTTCAATAAGGAACCTCTCCCATAAAGAGGAGGGTCTTGTCCTGACCGTGGTTTTGATCAAATTACTATTTTGAAACCCAACACCGTGGTGACGTAAAAAACTTAGATTCATACAAAAGAATCATTTGCCCAACTTCAAGCTTCGTGTTCTTAATGTGTTGATCATGTCAGGCCTTTTGTCTTGCCTTCTTTGTCTTTTGGCTCCATCGAGCTATAGCGCACCGCTCATCCAACTGCATTAGTCTATCTATGCGCTCCTCAAGTGCTTGCTCATCCGTCAATCCTCCCGCGCACGTAATACGTAGGGATGGTAACATGAACTCAAGCTGGTAACATTGCTTTCATGTCAAACACCTACTTGAAAGGGTGTTACCTTGTTTGGCCTCTTATAAGTTGTTTTATATAGCTAAAGTACAAAAAAACTTTATCATCCTAATCTTTCCTTCCAACATCACAAATCTTTTTCAATGTGTGGCTCAAAATATTGTTGAAAGCTTCAGCAATACCATTAGCTTGTGGATGATAGGGCATAGTCCTATGATGGGCAACCATAAACTCGCAATAATATTCTAATAGTCTCATTTTAAAAATGGGTACCCCAATCACTTGTTAAACTCAATGGACATCCATACCTACTTATAATGGTCTCCTAAAGAAACCTTGTTGTAGTAGTTACAGTGTAATCCTTCGTAGGTGTTGCCTCGCCACCTTTGTGTAAGCTAGTTTATACAAGTAATAATATAGCGTGAGCCCTTCCTACACGTCGAGGGGAAATAGGACCCAAGAATTCAATTACCCATTTCTCGAAAGGTTCTGCACTAGCAATAGGCCTCAATGGCATTTCATCTCTATGCCCAGGCTTCCCAAGGCACTGGTAATGATCACAACCCTTGGCATATTCTTTGCAATCCTTGTACAATGTTTCCCACCACAAACCAGCCATTAGAATCTTGCACACAGTGGCTTGCCCTACATAGTATCCACCAACAACCCCTCTATGAGCTTCCTCCATGATACCCACGCACTCATGTTCTAGCACACATCAATGCAAAATCTCATCGGCCAAGTTTGTAAAGATCCCAACTTATCGAGATTATGTAAGGCGCAAACACGAATGGAAAGTTGTTTCCTTTCTATATTCTTCATTCCTTCGGGTGCCACACCTGTTCGTAAAAAGATAGCAATATCCTCCAAATCAAAAGGCGTGTGTTGTAATATGAACAAATGTGCATCCGAAATTGTGTCTTCAATGCTCTGCACTTCCTCACCTGAATCAATTATTGAAAAATGTTCGGGTTTTGAAGTACTTTTTTATGGCTTCACCATTTGTGAAGTCAAATTCCTGAAACAACAATATCCAATAGCATATGCACCCTTGTAAAAATGGCTTGTTAAAAAAATACTTAAGTGTCATGTGATATGTGTAAAAGATAAATAGATTAGCCAACAAATACTACCTAAACTTATGCAACGTAAATCATAGACAACATTTAATGCTCCATTGTTATGTAATTCTATTTTCCGGAGTTAGATTTCTACTTGCAAAACACAAAGGGTGATCAAAAATCCCTTCTCTAGGTTGTGCTAGAATTGCTCCAATTACCATACCTGATGCATCTACATGCACATGAAAAGGCTTTTCCCAAGACACACAATGTAAAATGGGCACGTAGTAAACTTCACCTTCAACATATCAAACGCCACCTATTGCGCCTTATCCCGGTGAAATCTTCCCTTATGTTTTAAAAATTCTTCCAAGTGCGCATCAATCTTGGCATAGCCTTTGATAATTTTTTTATAGTAACATGTATGCCCCAAGAATCCACACAACACGCTTTGATTGGTAGGATCTTCTAAACCAAAGATAATAACAACTTTGATAGGATCCACCAATAAGCCTTCTTTGCAAATAATGTGGCCTAGCAATGTGTCAAAAGGAGTATCAAAGATACACTTCATAATGTTTAGAGAGATACTTAGCGTCGGCACCTCTCAAACATCAACCTCAAGTTGTCACGGTGATCTTTCACTAGTCCATACACTTTCCAATCATCCGGTATATTTGTAAAACTTATGAATAAAGTCTGAAATGCTTGTACCACAACGCGTACATAAATACAACAGGCGCATTCTTAATTCCAAAGAGCATAACCGTGTAAGTAAAGCTTCCCCATTTAGTGGAAAAAGTAGCCTTCTCTTAGTCCTCTTTATCAATTCTTACCTAGTGATACCCGAGAATCCATCTATAAAATAATATATTTCATGCCCCTGGTACACCTTCTAAAATTTCCTTAGTAAAAGGCTTTGGAAAAGGATCGATAACACATGCAAGCATTCAAGTCCCCGAAGTCCACATAAATCCTTATCCTCCCATCCTTCTTGATACTAATCACCATTGGACTAAACCATTCGAGCCTTAAATAGCCTCAATGATCCCGGATGCATACCTTTTATTAATTTTTTTCTTTCACCTTCATGCGCAAATTAGTATTCATCCTATAAGGCGGCTTTCCTAATTGGGCACACACCTTCCTTCAACTTAATCCACATCTCTCCCAATGAGGATGCACTCCTTCAATTCATGGTACCCGCATGGGAACAAATCTTGGAAATCGCATAATAACTCAATTATCTTTGATACCTCTTGATCTGTCTAGTAATCACTAAAGATTGCTTCTTTTGGTTCTATACGTTTGCCAATGTTGACCTTTATCTTTAAAGTCTTATGGTAAGTGCATGCTTTCTCATATGCACTATCCAAGACTTCGCATGTACCTTATGTATGATCAACATCTAAGTTCTCAACTTCCTCATCATTTATCAAGTATACCGATTTTTCTCTCTCCTCTTTTTAGCAGTGCGCTCAAATTGTACTTCATATGTTTCTTCTTCCTCTTACATGCGCACCTCTAAACCAAGTTCCCTGTGAAGTCTAGGAAGAGGTCCTCAGCCTTGGCACTATCTCCCAAAGTAAGGTGCTTGACTACCTGTAAAGCTTCATTCACTAGTGGTTTAGAAGATTAATACTCAAAAGTTTGAATAATACTGTTGTCAACTCCTGTCGTCAATTTCCCGTCTAACGATGTAACTCTGAATGGACATACCACGCACGCGTGCAACTTTGCAAGGTGGAATAGAACTTGTGCAGCCATAGGGAAGGGGGTAAAGCTTTCAGGCCTTCCATCCAAGATTTCTCACACTCTGAACATGGTACGAAGTGGATCCCTTCCCATCATAGTCACATATTCTTGATGGTACATTTCTTGAGAGAAATCTAATAGAGAACGTGATTCTTACCTCGTGCCACTCTATAAGATTATCCTGATGTGTTGTCCACCAGCGCATTGTTGTCCCATGTAAGGTATAAACAAGCATATTCCTCTCGTTCTACTAAACAAGCATATTTCATAGCACACGAGAAAGACACTAGGGTTACCCTCCCTAGTGTAACTTGGTAACTACCTTCCTCCCGGTCATCTAATCAACACGCTTTGACAACACGAGTCACAATACCCTTCAATTATCTCCCAATCAATTCATAAGTCCGTGCACCCAATTATCACATACAATGGGGGTCGTATCACTCATGGGTGAGCATCATCCCACTGAATGACTCCTCTTGATCGTTGAATAAATGTTGGGTCTCGATGGTGCGCACATGTATCTCATTTAAGTCCTCTTCACCCAAAGGTTCTATATAAGGCACATATCTCTCATCTATAAGTGGAATAATTACACGCTCCTTGTTCTAAAAACTAATGTAGCCTTTGTTAAAGCACAAATCAGCATTGTTCGCATAACACCAAGGGTGCCCAAGTAACGTTGGAAAACTATCTGCCTCATCCAATGCTAAGACTTCAAAATCCCCAGTGAACTTGGCCCCTTAAATGGTTGTGGAAGCATCCTTTAATACTCCGATGGGCGTAGCCTTAGTTCTATTCACCATGTACAACACATTTGAGGATGGCTACAATGGTGGTCTCCCCATCTGATTCCACACAACCTCAACACATGTATCAATCAAAATATTACTCAAGAGCCAACCATCAACAACAACATTCAACGTGATCTCTTTTTCATAATCAAGACTATGAGGGGGAAAATTAGCATGCAAGATCTGCCTCTCATGCCCATTTCTAGTGCGCGATACCTTATCTCTCAACCACTCGCCTAATAGGGGAATGATATTCTCCTGGCACAACATCTTACATACCTCATTAACATCATCCACATCCTTCTAAGGAATTTCAGCGTTCTTCACTTTTTCTAGCTTCCACGATTGCTCTTTCAAACACTGGATCTCCCTTGCAAACTCCTAACCACCTCCATAGTCTCTTGGTAAACCTCCTTCTGAGTAAGTTGGATCAGGATACTTTCCATGCAACACCTCTTCATTATAATGAGAGGTCTTTCCTTTGGCATTTTCTAGCACATGTAGCTTCAACACGTGTAGTTACTAATACTGAGACTCCATGTCTAGATTAGACATTACCTTAGGCACATACAAAGGCTCAAGACGCTTCACACTAGCCATTCCTACACCCTTGTCCTGTTTCTTGCGACTTTGAATCATGCGATCATACAAATTAGGGCATTCCTCATACTTATGTTTCTTTCGCATCATGAGCATTGGAACAAATTTGGGCATTCACGTTTGTAGTGCTCTGTAGATCCACAATTGAAACAAGTCCCATGGGGAAATTCACTCCTTCCCCTCCATGACCATTATGGCCTCTAAATCCTCCACAAAAGCCTCTTCCTCCGCCATTTGCGTGTCCTTCATATCGACACTCCTCATTCTTAGAACTATTGGAAATGTTGATGCAGTGCACACCGAGATCGATTGTGTCATGAATTTGATCTATCAACCTAGTAATATTTGGTATCATGAGTAGTAGAGGTACAAATATTACAATAGCAAGACACATTATTATGGAGCACGTGTTGTAACAAAGGGCGTCTACTTGGATCATGATCCTCATGATAGATCTCTCACAATCTAAGGACATGGCGTGCATTGACTTTCGAGGGAAACTATTCTTCATGTTTCCTACTCCATAGCCTTTGTACACCAAAGACATCTACAAGTTTCATGTGTTGAATTCAGACAATATCTCAAGTTGCTTTGCCATGGGAGCAATTTGTGCTTCCAAAAAGGGACTAACTCAAAGATCAATGCTTCGACAACCTCGGTATGCAAAGCAGCCTCAAGGCCTCGCGCGGATCGTGAAAGTGGTCAAGTTCGAAAGGTGTTATCAAGCCTCCAACAAACCATTGAGCATCTTTGAGAGGGATGGATATCATAAGATAATTTTGTGAAGAGTCTTAAAGTTTGCGTCATAGTCCCGCACACTCTCTCGTCATACCCTATTAAATCTCCTTAAGCATGCGATGATCTTTTCTCAAACTCCGAATATGAAACTCTGCCAAGAATTCATCACATGATGCATTATAATCCATCACAATCTGATGTGGGTCATACTTTGGTACCGGTATGCACGTGCCCTCGCAACATAGTTACAAATTGACTTACCTTCGACTCTGGGGTAGTGATCCCCTTAGTGCACCATAACAATTCACACTTGTGCACATGCTCGTAACATCCTCTACACCTTTATAATCACGTAAATGGAGAGACATATCATAAAATACTGTTGATGGGGTTGTGGTCCTTGCCCATCGGATCCACAACCTTGATTCCCTCCTTTGTTTCCTCCACCATCGGATCCACTAGCTCCACTAGCTCTAGATCCACCAAATGCTCCTCCTATATAGCAAGTACAAGGCCCTGAAGTAGTGCTAGTCTATGTTCCCACCATTTTACTAAGCTGAGCTCCAACAGTTTGTGAAGTTGAACTACTTCCATACGTGTTACACGGCGCTCTGCACGCCTATACCTTGTCCAAATGGTGCGCTTAACCACTAAATACGGGGAACATCTCGCACGGTCATAGATGAATTCGGTGTAAAATGATATCTACTTGATGTTGTTTGCTCACCAACACCAATTGGGTGAACGTAATTATCTCGAAGTTGGAAAACCAAACGCAAGGGCTAGGTCGCCATGTGGGTTTAGATGCGCACCTACGGTCCTTCTCCTTTCTTCAACTAACGATTTCTCAATAGAATGCGAGGGGTTCTTCTCCCGCACTTGACAAGATGGGGTAGCACAGACTGCTCGGGCTCCACGTCCTCCACATGAATCTCAAATCCTTCCCATAAGGTCTCGCCTCCATAAATCCATCGCAATGCTGCAATTCCACGTTGTCTCATCAATTCCCTCTTCCACGCTTCATTATACTTGAGTTTCCTCTTCTCTCTTTACTTCTATGTAGGACTCAACATCTCTCACCACACACTTGCTTACTTGCCCCATGCCTAGTGGGAGTTTAGCTAGCCATAGGAAATGATTTTAAACTCATAGTGATGATCAAGATCTTAATGGCTAACGAAATAGCATGCAAGAAAGATCCTCTCGATTCTTGCAAGAACTCAAACTCAACAACCTTTGGGCAAGAATAAGTAAACACCGCATACTCCAACGTGTAGCTAGTCAACACACCACTCCACCAATGATCAACATCCCTAGTCCATATCAAATCGTATCATGAAGCCATTGATAATATTCTTAGGTCCAAACACAAGCTCGATAATACCAACTCTTCCTCGATGCATACGCCAATAACCATTCATACAGTTCTATTAGAAAACAACAAAAGAATGTCTCATAGAGCTCATGATACAAATTCTCCTCTACCCATGTACGTGCATCAAACTCAGGTCCAATGTTGAATCTCTGTGAAAACTCATCCTCTGTGTTCTTAAGCCAGGTTTCCACGTTGTCCAAGGTCAAGCATTCGCCATCACACACCATTCTTGCAATAGCTTCAAAAGAGGTCCCGACAATGAAACCAATATGTAGTCACTTTTCCTAACCCTTTAAATCCTAGGCGTGTCGACATATCACCCGGCCTAAATTGGGCACTCACCGAGATGCACGTAGGCGTCGATTCCCTCCTTTATGTGAGCTTTGGAAGAATGTTTCGCCATTAATGGAGGAATGTTTGCTAGAAATAGACATACATGCATTCATCCTATAACAGAGAAAGAAATTGGATCTAAGGACATATGCACCATGATATGAATGAAAGCATTATAACAACATATGGGAATCATATCGAACCATAAGCAAGATGAAGAACACTAGGGTTTAAACCCATAAACACGAGATATTAGAATAACCTATTAGTTATATTGATTCACAATTGTTTACGGTAGCTAGATTACATCAAAAGGGTCATATAAGACCAAATGCATCATGAAATAAGACCTTAACCCTACAAAATGACTCTACTCAAAGAGTTCTAACCATGCTCTCTCTTATGTAACTAAAATACTCCTTTCCTTGCCTCTCGCATTCTCTCCATCCTTTCGCATCCCCGCTCTAGATCCAAATGCCTTCTTAAACAGAGGGGGAGCCCTACTTTACTCATCATTCCGAGTAAACCATATGCCAAATGTCAACATACTGATATACTTGAGTGCCCAAGACATGCGGATGTCACTATTCATAACAACCTCCACTTTACATCCTGTGAATCGTAATGATCCCAGGAATATTCTTTTCTTGAGCCTGCAAGTCTCCGTGTAACAACCTTATCTACTCATCACACTTAACCGCATCTTCACGTGTTTCACATGCACGTCATCCTTAACCCAAAATGTGGCTAAGTTCCAAAACTATTTTACGCTTTCGCACTCTATGTCCCACTCCATCCCTTCGTTCCACAACCCAACTATTCAAATTTCTTGCGCGTGCTCATTTTCGTCGTGTGTGTTTGGTCACGCACCTTCTTCTTACAATTTCTTATGTGTTTGGTCGTGTGCCTTCTTCTTTAGTTGTCTTGTGCACATGTTGATCCTTTGCTCGAGACTTACTCACTTTTAAGGCTCAACACACGGTAGGTTCATTTCTCATGTCGGAGACAAAATATTGTGTCTCACAACACCCTACCTTCATTCCCAACATGTCATTGATTAAGAAGATTTTTGTAGGATTTGTTTTAGTCTCCACTACCCAACCCTCTAACCACATGTCCAAATCTCATTTCCCATATATCAACACATGTCCTCACAATTCCATCTAGATAGTCGATTTTTCGATGTGTCGGCAACAAGGACCCTTCGCAAGTAGAAGGCATGCCTAACGATGGAATAATTCTTATTTACGTAAAAGGGAATTTTAAAAAATTATTTTTTTATGTTGATGATATGAAATTCATATTCTATAAATATCGCCATTTCATTAAAATTATCAATGAGTTGTAAGTGAGTTGATAATGAGGGGAAATTACTTTCTAAACTGCATTTGTACATCAACATATGAAGTATGATTATCTTTAATTTCAACCTTAGCATCCAAGGAAGAAGAAGCATCAACATCACTTTGTCATTTGTTATTTTAGAATATAAGGAACAAAAATGTAAGGGTTTTCAAGCCCTAAAATCGGACCTAAACTTAAGACTCGTAGGGTGAAAATTGAAACCCTTAATTATGTGATTCAATAAAGGAATGGGTACATCAAAATGTGATAGCTAACTTAGGGTATATAATCTACGAAACATAAGTGAATATAATTCATGACTAATGAAGGTAGTCCTAAAACAATCCTAAATTATGCTAAAACCTTAATTAAGGAATATCATGCCACTTAAGATTTGGTAAAATATTAGTAGGGTTGACTTAATTAGGATTTATAGGGATGACTTAGGAAACAAGAATTTTGTTTCGGATCTACATGTTGAATATCTAAAGTATGTTCATTTTCATATTTTCCGGGAAAAAGAAATGGGAAATGTCTTTATATTCCTCATCCTCGTCCTCTGCCACAATGGGGTAGTTGACGTTGTCTAGGTGTTCTTTGTCGGGATTGAGAAGAGGATGTTTTTGAAGCAATCTTTCGTGCTTCGCTTTTCTTCTTCCCTTTGCCTTCCCGAGTCTTGGCATTAAGTTGAGCTTGGTGTTTGATTTGTAATTCATGTAATTTTTGGAGCGAGATAAATTTTCGTAGTCGTGTCCCATGGGGGCACATCTCATATTTACTATAAACTTGATCATGATGTCTTTTATCAGCCCAGGAGATGGACTATAAGAAATATATGAACTATATTGGCGAGAAAGAATTTGAAAACAAAATATATTCATCTTTAGTCATCCCTTTATGTGCAAGATAATTTATCTTGGCTTTTCCTTTTTCTAAAACCGTTTTTGGACACTCATTAGCATAATAAGTTCCTTTGCATATATACTACATTCTTCTTTCCTAGATACTTCTTTCTTCTGAAGTACCTTTTCCTTGGTTTGAACTCTTCTGGTTCTTTATACTTGTATTTTGAGCATTTCTTTCTTTTATACCAGTCACCCTCCCCTTTGAAAAAGATGAAGTACAATATTTACAAGGTTTTTATGAGACTTTTAGCTATGAGTTGGGTGACAACCAAAAGGATCATTGTCCATAAGGGTGTAGAATTTAGTGCTAAGAGCTTTTGAGCTTTTAAGGCTTCTTCACAATCATGCTTTTCTTGGCTTACTTCTTTTTTCCATCATGGTTTAAATGTCTTTGTTCTTTTTGTTTGTTAGATCTTCGTTTTGACATTTTCAACAACACTTCTTTTGCTATTCAAACTAGTCCCCATAATGGTCCTATTTCTTTTGAAGTTTATCCTAATTATCTAGTCAAGATCAGAGAGATGATTTGTTAGAACAGTTTTGCCTCTTCACTTAGCCACTTGGCATTACTATGAGGTATGGAACATGTCCTTTGGCTATCCACTATAAAGTGATATGTCGTTTAGTCAACACAATGTATCATGTTGTCAAGCATGGATTAACTAAAGGCAAAAGTAGTGTGGGGAGCCATAACAAGGTATAGAGTAACACAAAATTAAGCTTGAACATATCTTGGTCGCAAATCAAGGTTCCTAAGGAATGGACCCTATCAAAACTCTATTTAACAACCAACCTAAGCTTGAATGTACCATTGTTGTTGATGAGTCTAAAATATTTGTTACTTTGTCCTTTAGAAAAAGGCCTTCCGTTTGTTTTCCCAGATACGAATCTCTTATATCCGATTCGTATTATTTAACTATCGATAAACCGTCTACCTCTAACATTAAACAGAAAGAACAAGCCTTCATATGTAGCCACTCTAGTCTAGTCTATAATACAAACACAAATTTTTGTGGTGCAAAAATTATGAGCAGTGGCATAAGACAAAAGTATGTTACAAACAATGGCCTTATTATTAACATAATCTCTTCTATAGATATCCTTGTTCAAAGTTCATCTACTTCTAATGCTAAGTTACCTCCATTAGGTAATATTGAAATCCTTTTGTTGATGAAAAGCAAAAAGTTGTATTTTGGTACCATCGAGCAGGTTGATAAACAAAATGAGCCATATGAGCCATGCAAAATGCTCAACTGGACAAACAAAGTTGTAAAGATTGTTCATGAAAAGGTTATAGCACAAACCCTAAAGATTGCAGAAATGGGGATGAATCTCAGCTTTGGAGTTGTTCCAAAAGGAGATCTAAAGATGGCCATCCATATGTTGAATACTAAGGTAGATACCCAATCTTGTTCTTTACAATTTATCAATACTAAGGTAGATAGACTTCGTTGTCAAAGTCTTCTTAGAATATTTCAAAAATGTTTCAACAATAGTTCGGTCAATTGTTCTACAAGCTTCTCATAAAGAATTATCCTCCAAATTAGGAACCCGGTCATAAGCTATTGAATAATAGCTTACAATATTTGCATAAATGGGCTCTTGAATCGGCCAAAAGCTAGATCGGTAAAAGATCATGTATAGATTATACCTAATATTATTGCTAAGATAGATCAAATTGCTAACAATACTAAGAAGACCGAATGACCATAGCTTTCGACCGGTCTATAAAGATAACATGGTCAAAAGTTGTGAGACTTGCTAATTCAAGAAGTGCGGTTAAGCGTTCAACATCAAACAAAAGTGTTAGTATCGCTACAATTACTCCAGAAGATGCAGAAAGCATGGTCATGATAGAAGAAACTCTAGGAGCATCTTCAGTGAACTACCACACAACACAAGTAAGGACTTAGACTTTACAACCAAATTGGTATAAGTTTAAGTGTTTCAGACCGACACAAATCAAAGAAATGATTCGTGGAATGATTGGTTGGTCAAACACTCAACTTCTCTTATATCACAAGAATCGGCACACAATTGTTGAAACCATTCCCAACGGCTTCGTTGGAATTGCCAAAGAATAGTGGGATTCTCTTAATCATTGCCAACAAGTCCCTTAATGTTGCTCTTATTGTTGAATTCTTAGGAAAATTAGACAATGATAAAATAAAGAATACAATTTTATTTCTTAAAACTAGAATATATAATAGGATAGGCGAGGGGGTAAAGGAATGGCAATGCTATATGCAACGCCTATACTAAATTCAAGCCACATACATGACTCTACTATGAAGTTAAGATTTATCGAATCTTTTCCTCCTTATTTTGCTCATCGAATATAAAAATCTATGCATTCAGACCCTCGCTAAAGAGCTTAGCTTTGTGTAATGACCCCTTTTGAGGGTTTCATCAAAATATTCAGAATTCTGGAATTAATTTGCAGCAGATTAAGATTTAAATGGCAGCGACTAAAATCTCCTTGAAAATTGTTGGAAATTCTTGACAAACTTCAGTAAAATATTGCCCAATGAAAGATATGTTATTTTATTAATTTTCTAGAGCCAAATCGACTTAGAAATGCAAAATACTCTGTTGAAATATTCGATAATCTAGAAACTACAACAAAGTGGTAAACAATTCGATTTGACCATTAAATATGCATAGAAATTAGTGCAAATGCGATTCGACCTTTATAATGCAAGTCAACTTAGAATGTTAATTTATATGATGCTAATATCATCCAATAATTGAGAACTTTTTGGAATAAATGATACAAATAAGATTTGGTACAATTTGATCTTTAATATAATAATAATTTGCAATTATAAATTCTTTTAAGTCAAAAGTGAGAGGTTTTCGTCCCTCGCAATGGACCTCACAAGGGGTTTTTCGTCCCAAACTAGACCGCATGGATACATGTATGGTAGTGCAGGTACGGGTACGGTATGGTGATACGGCAAATTTTAAAATTCTTGGGTACGGTTTTTTTGTGTGTGTGTGTGTATGTATATAAATATATAAATATGTATATAAATTATAAATTTAAAGAAGCATTTGCATACTTATTGAAATTTAATACTCATAGAGTCATACAACTTAAAATCATTCATAGAACACGAAAACAAAATTGAAATTTCCAATACTTTGAGAATTGAGACTTGAGTTTGTATTGATTCATAATGACATAATGTTCAAAACATGATAGTAAATAACATAATACATTCAAGTTCTCAACTTCTAGAGCATATCATCTAGATGATCGTCAAAATCATCTTCATGGATGCCACTTGCAGCTCCACTTTCGAACCCTTGTGAAGGGCTCCCTGGAAGTTCCTCATCAATGCCAAGAAGTGAAACATTGGCCAAACAAGCGTGCAGCTTCAAAGTCTGTGTTTTCAGGTTGGAGGTCCCAAAGCTTGTTAGGACCACTAGTATACTCTTGCGTCCTGTGGGTTAAGAGGCAAGTTGGAATGAACGTATACTAGATCTTCAACCTTCTTCGATGCCAACATGGTGTGTTTGGCTGAGTGGATGAAGCCATAAGTACTCTAGTTGCGCTCTACAGAAGAATTACTAGCCACCTGTCACAAAAAACAAAGTATTAATATTATTAATTAAAAAAAAGAATGATATCATTTTGAATTTTAATTCGTAATTGGTAATTAAAATATCAAATAACAAGTTACAAACTTTATACCTGTGAGAGCAATTTGATCGCAACTGGTCATAAGAACTTGGCATCATGGTCATGACAAGTCCACCACATGATTGGATCCATGGTATATTTGTTAAAAATTGGGTTAAAAATTATGTTTAATCCCTTACAAGTATTTCTCAATTTCATCGAGTTTAATCAAACCTCAACCACCATCCCCTCATACATTATTTTGTCTCTCACAAAACATCCAACTTTTCATTAGAGAAACTACTAGTGTTCGTTACATTATAATGCCCATGTTTCACCCCTCGTTTCGGTGAGAGTTTGGTTCCTATCATAAGTGACTTACTTGCTAATAATCACCCTTGCCTTGGCATCAAAGTAAGAATTTTTCTTTATAAGCTATTAGGCTCAAATATTGCCTTTAGTTTTCCTTTGCCTTGATTGACAAACGAATTTAAAAAGGGGTTCAGCAAAGTTGATAAACGATACCTTGTAAGCATTTTGCATAGGCTTATTTGATTGTGCTCTTGAGGACCCTTAATCACTCATGAAAATTAAATGTCATTATTTATAATCAATATAGTAATAACAATATTATTACTTTATTGTCATTACTAATAAATATAGTAATGATAATAATCGTGACTTATAATTCTCCATATGGTTAATAATAATAATAATGATGACGATGATATACATATAATAAGAGTGTAATTTGAAAGTTAAAAAATAAGTAATAAATTAAAAATGAATAATCAAATAAATTAAAAACAAATATTGAAAATTAGAAGTTAAACAAAACAAATTGTGGATGAATGCAATGGTTGATGGATAATCAATGCATTTGGTAAAATGTGATGGTGGCGTGTGCAAGTGAGATTTGGGTCATAATCATCGGTTTGGTAGGCAACAAGGATGGTAGTGTAAATCCATCCATCAAGAAAAGCATGAAGTGTAACTAATCCTAAACAACCTTTCAAACATATCGTTTTCCTTGCATAATAATACAAAAAGTTTATTTGAGATCCAAAGGCGTTAACACTATGAAGCCCAAGTTAACGTTGTTAGTGTTATACATTTTTCCCCCCTTGGACAAAAATGGACAACGGTGGTAAAATTGCACCCTGAGACCGAAAATTCTTTTATGGAGAATCAAGGGTTATTAGCACAATTTCAATATTTGAGAGTGTTTACGATCATCTTGGAAGGTTTTCTTTCTTTTTGGGTCTGGAGGTTTGATTCTTGCTCGAAACATAATAATTGCCTTTGACGGGCCCACTTTTGGCCAATAAAGGAAAACAATGGTCGATTGGTGTACAATTTTCTCGAGAGATGTCTTATTATAATTTTTTCAAGATGAAAGGGGGCTCGAGCTTAAAACAACTCGTTGAGTAAATTAGGTGAGTTGCTCGGTGAGCTAAGATGAGTTACGAAGTTCAGAGCTCACGCGACTTAAAAATAACTCGGTGGTTTGTGAGAACATGCCAAGGGACTCAGTGGTTGGAGTAGCTCAAATCATGGACAAATATGTGGCACAATTCAATAAGGGAAGAATAGCTCATATCATCGAGCTATAGTTTTAAACCAGTTTGAGTGATTGATGGCCCGAGTTAGCGGTGTTGATCAGAAGAAATAGTTATGTCATGGGAGCTCGAGCATCCCCCGGTGAGTCAAAAGATTTTTCCATAGAAGGAAACAACTCGGTGTGGTACAAACGAGCCATGGGCTTGGTAGAGGAAAATCAAAGAAATCACCAAGAGTAACCGAAGTTGTGGTGCTTTATAACGAGCTCGATATCAAGATTCGTTGTGGCTCATTGAGCTAGGTTTGAAAGCATGGGATCGAGCTATTCGTTAGTATGTTGAAATGGCTCAATTTGGGAAACAAATGTCAAAGAGATGGAGAAACGAAGTCGCTAGTGGATTAGATCGAGATCAGGGGCCAATCAACCCATTTCCATCACTCGGAAATTCACAAAACCATCTCAACGTGGGAGGAACGACTTGAGAGCATTAACCCAAGAAATCTAAGTGTCAAATGCCCAAGTTCGAGTTTCATAAATTGAGCTAATAGAGCTTGAACATAGCTCGAGGAGTTGGCATGGCTCAAATGCTCATGTTAGAAGCCCGACTCATCATGGAATGACCAAGGTTATGGGAAATGACTCAAGTTATGTGGCATCAATGGAGAAGCGGTAGTGCAAGGTGGTATAGCTCGCTTATAGGAGCTTGGAGTATACAATCAATCGCAGGATTCAACTCACCTCATCAGCTAAGAGGTTGACCCATAGGTACATTGATGCAAGCTTGCACTTGTATGAATAACTTGACACATGTTTGACTTCAGCGATGGGAGACACTAGTGAGATCGGTGTTCGGAAATGGAGCAATATTGTTGAACTCGACTTGAAAGCTCGAGGGATATAGCTCGATCGGAGGATACACGATAGCTCGGCTTATGGCCGAGATATTTAGTGGAAGGCCGAACTTAATTAGGTATTTGACTTAGCAATTCGTGAGCACTTGCAAAGTGCATCGAGTTGCATCCTATCAAACAGAAATATGACATAGTGGGAAAGCTCATTGGGCTGTGTAATAGCTCGAGGTTCAAGGATTAAACAATTAACTTGGCTTGATGTGAGGGTTTGAGCCATGAAAGTCTCATGAGTTAGCTAATTACATGGGGAGAGATCGTTATGGTGATCTATATGTTGGGAAATAGGTCGTGGAATATGTTACAGGGTGAGTGATGATAGAAATGGTGAGATTGCAAGAATACATTGTGCAAACAATGCCGAGTCGCTTTCCAATTCCTTCGAGATTCATAGAGCTTCTTGTGCAATTCCTTTGAGAGTCATGACAAGATTCTAAATGATGGTTACCAGATTTTTATTTGTAATGTTGATTCTCGCTTGTCCATTCCTGAGGATAATAATCGGGAGAAGAACGAGCAAGGAAATTCCATAGCCATCGTAGAAATCCATCATCTCGTAAGAAGAAAAATTGAAAGCATTATTAGTCACAATATTGTTTGGTACCCCAAACCTTATCAAAAAGATCTCTTTGATGAAATTACACACCACCTCGAAGTAGTGCTTTTAATCGGAATAGCCTCTACCCACTTTGTGAAGTAGTCATCGTAACATTTAACACGTGGGTATGTCCGACATTGGAAGGTGGGCTAAGAGTTCCAACGAAATCCAATCCCCCATTGTTGAAAAGGCTCATCAATTACTACCGGCTTGAGTGGTAAAGTAGCCAACTTAGGTCTCTAATAAAAGTCGACAAGCTTCACACTTACCTACCCATTTTGATGCATCTCTAAATAATGTAGGCCAATAGTAACTCTCGATGACGAAAGATCTTATGGGCAATGACAGCGGTAGAAGAGAAGTGCCCTCCACAAGCCTAATCATGAAAATCTAAAAATAACCTATTATGTTGCTCTTTGTCCACACATTCTATGCCTCGCTTGAATAGAGCATTTTTCCATAATACATAGATCAATGAAAGACCTCATCTTAATAACTCTCTTCTCCTCGCACTCAATGGGATGGGCATTCTCCATAGGTAAGAAAATGTGCAATATCAACATACCACTCATTTGTTGGGCGAGGAAGAGGACAACAGGGACATCAACCGCTTTTGTGGGCAATTCTTCATCCCCTTGAGCAAAGAATAAGCTCACTGAAACCCTTACCCCGAAATAGCTTAGTTGGTTTGATATCAAAGTCATATTCTTGGACTTGTCAACACCAATCCGACACTATGATAATTCTCCATTGGGAACTCTTCGTCTTTATGATTATTTACTAATGCACAACTTTTTGTTTGGTGGATGTAATCAAAACACAACAAACATAACACACGAATATCATAGACTATGATAAAAGGAATGATGAAAAATTTGAAATATACGTGTTAATTATAATATCAACATGAAATTGTTACAATCTCACCCATGAGGTTCTTCAAATGTTATTAACTTCACTTGCCTTCCAACAATAACTATGGGAGAAACTTCAATATTACACCTATTTATGGCTTCTTTAACACACTTACTCATACAATATTTTCACTACTTCCTTCTATGCTAAATGAGGGGTGCCTCTTTATGTATAGGAATTGGCTTATCCACCCTATCTCTAAGATAGGATAAGAAATTTCTTCCGGCAATCATATTCCATGTGTAAACTCTTGTCTTTACATGTAAACTTATCTTCTAAGATAAGATAAACATTATCATTTCACATGGGTTCCACCTTTTTAGACTTTTCCACAAATAAAATACACAAAATATTTATGACATCACTCTTTGTTCTTATTACAAATATAATATTACTAATTACTAATCATATAAACCCTACTTCTCTACTTACCCCAACTTTGACATTTTAACATTACCGAACCACTTACGACAAATATTTACTTTTACCACAACATTCCTATTATACTTTGATTGTTACCGTAATCTACTTTATTGGCGTGCACCGCATGATGGCGTCGTTATCTCTATCGACGCCACTACTAATCATATTTAACATCCTATTCCTAATACATACATACTAAAATAGAAATTACGGAGGAAAATTTTAATGTCGACATTTTCCTCTTCCTACTTCTACTCCATCTTTGGAGTAGACTATTTGGACATTCGAAGCTAGTGCTTGAAAAATCTTTAACTTGTCGTGGTTGACCCATTTCGTAATGAGAGTGTCATCCAATTCCTCAAGTCGATATGTACCATTTTCACACAATGTTGTTATTTTGTAGGGCCCCATCCATTTGGGAAGAAATTTTTCTGCCTTCTTTTTTTGTATCCGGAATCATATACTACTAGAACCAAGTCATTCACATGAAATGGAGACCAACGGATCTTTTGATCAAAGTATTCCTTCGCTTCATTTTTTTCTTATAGCTTGTATCCTTCGCTATTTCCTCATTTCCTCTAAGAAATGAAGATGCACCAACCTTTCTTTTATGAATCACTTTCATCCATCCTTTCGTTTTTCATAACTCTCACGGTGGGAATATAAAACTAAATAGGAAGAACTGGATCAATGTCATAAGCCAACTGAAATGGGAGTATCATGTTGTTGATTTTGATGTTGCCCTATATGCCCACAATCTTTGCATGAATCTTTTTATCCCACTTATGTACTGCAATGCCGCATCTTTTGTTAGAATTTGACACATCACAAAATTTGTTGCATTCCACCTGTCCATTTGTGTTTGGCTTGTATGTTGTTGCATTCATGTGTTTAATAAAAACTTGTTGACTAGAGCTTCTACCACCTCATTAATGAAGTGGCTTCCTCGATCATTACAATTTCTAATGTGCAACCAAATCTGGTGACAATGCGTTCATAAATGAACCTTGCCACTTCATCCATGGAAATTATTTTCAATGGCCTATTTCAACTCACTTGGTTAAAAAATTTGCAGCAAACTACAATATACTTATTTTGGCATGGGGTAGTTAGAAGTGGACATACAATATCTATTCCCACTTTTCAAAGGACCAAATGGAATAATAGGGCATAATGGAGTCGATAAAGTCTTACGGTTACCATGTGTTTGTAAATATAACATGTCTTACAATAATTATAACAATCTCTAAAAAGAGTGGGCAGGTGATAACCTACATCCAAGATCCTTCTTGTTGTAAGTTGACAGAGAAGTGTCCTCCACATGTACCATTGTGTAATTCTTCTATCGCCTCTTACCTCGATCACGTCCAATCTGTCCTTTTAGACTTGTCCATCGTGTCCTATTCGAAATAATACTCCATGCAGAAAAGAATATGGACGACTGACTTGAGTAATCTTCCTCTTAGTCTTTGCATTGGCACCATCATGAAACTTGAATTCATTCAGATAATTTCAAATATCTATGTATTCACTAGGGATTGTGTCGAGGATAACAATGTTGCATCTCGGGAAATCATCATCATCACAAGATGAACTTAAACCATCATAGGCTCGATAGAGTGCATCTACATTGACATGCTTCTTTCCGCCTATCTATAATATCAAATTCAAATTCTTCTAGCAAAATTATCCATCTTGCTATCCTCCCCGATGGGTTAGGCTTATTTATAATATATTTTAGAGTCGATGATGCTATTACAACTATAAATTTCTGCCCTAAAGCAAGTAATTTCTAAATTTCTTTACAACAAAAATGATAAGTAGAGCCTCTTTTTCTGTTAAAGATAATTTACCTCAAAGATCGCTCATTTGTCCGCTCCCAAAGTAAACCGAATGATCATTCCCATTTTTATCATTTTGGACTCAGAGTACTTCCTAAGATCGCATCCGAGGCATCGTATACACAATTAATGGCTTGCTCCAATCTGGATTCTTTAAAACAAGGTGAAGACACCAAACCTTCATTCATTGTTCAAAAGCTTCATGTGCCTTATTTCCTAGTTCATAAGTAACATCCTTCTTGAAGCAAGTTAGTGGTTGTGCGATCTTTGATAAATTCTTGATGAACCTCCTATAAGTAAACCACATGGTCTAAAAATGATATCAACTTACTTCTATTCATAGAAAATGGTAACTCTTTGATTTTGAAACTTTATCGGATCGACTGCAATACCATCTTTGGATACAAACATGCCCTAACAAAACGCCTTTAGAACATCCAAAGACACACTTTGTAGGGTTTAGTGAGGCTTGTGCTTCATCTAATCTTTGAAATGTTGTCTTCATCAATGTAAGTGGTCCATCTTGCTCCCATAGATGTAAAAAGCATCCAAAAATACTCTAATGAAGTTTCCAATGTAGGGTTCAAACACCTTATTCATCAAGCGCTTAAGCGTTGCGGAGCATTAATAAACCAAAAGGCATGACCCTATAAGCAAACGTTCCCAAGGAGTGGTAACGTGGTCTTCTTGGTGATCTTTCTCTCGCTATACGAACTTGGTTGTATCCATTATATCCATCAACAAAACTATAAGCACTCTTCGCAAGCGACTTCATCCAAGATCCGATCCGAGAATGGAAGAGGGTAATGATCCTTCTTTGTTGCCTTGTTGAGCTTCCTATAATCAAGACAAATCGTAGTTTCCCATTCTTTTTTATCGAGATCACAATGGGAGAAACCCATTCGAATTATCCACAAAATCAATCATGCATCAAGAACTTATATATTTCTTCTTTTACAGTCTTAGAAAAATTAGGATTCATTCTATATGGCATTTGCTTTATGGGCTTGAAGACCATCTACCAACTCGAATAGAATGTTCTACCCAACTTGACGAGTTCCTTGTGAATCAAAAGTGGATAGGTGTATGTACCTTTGAAAAGATAGAGGTAGGATTCTTTTTCACTCTCCATCACAACATCACCAATATTTATTTGTTGGAGACGATCAACAATTTCTTTTTCGGATAATCTTATGGGTTCATGAGTCGGTGTGACTTGAAAGGATATCCATGACCGAAACATCAACCTCAATTTATTCATGTTTTACGTCCACTTCACCTGATCTTAGAGTAATCGAGAGGATGTCGAATCATCGGTTTCATCACTGAATCTACATGTTTTGTCTTAGATCCGAGGGATCACGTTTATCTTCACCCTCTCTCTGCCACGTCTAAGTGTCATGAAACCTTCATTCCAGTAGTTTCGCATGAACTCTCCTTAGCCATGGCCTTCCCAACAACATTGGGTGCTGCAATACCATTTTTCATCACCCGAAAGTCTACCACACATACAACACCCATAATGATATTGCCACATTTGAAACAACTTACGGTTTAATTTTTCCCTTATTTAATGACCTTAACATAAGTGTTGAGGGCGATCAATTTTAAACCCAACATATTCATTATAAACTCGGTCATTACATTAACTGCAGCACCTCCATCAACTAAAACATCATGAATTGAAATACCATTACATAATACATCACTTGTGGAGCGTAGGGATCCACCTCTCGCTCCAAAACAGTACTTCAACCTCGTTGCATTTTGTCGAGCATTGAGTCACTTCGCGTACGCCCGCCTCTTTTCGAAGATATAATGAAGTTGACCATATGTAATATTTTGAGCCTTTTAGACATGATCTTCTAAGATGGAGTATGGTCATCGTCCTGTGAAATTAGAAAATCCTCCACACCCAACTTTCTTCTCCTATATTTCTTACTAGTTTCTCATTTCATCTTCTTAGGATCATTTCTATCTTGGTTATGTTTTTTTTTTTTTTATTCAAATACATCCGCTTCATATTTATACTCCTATCTATTACATCAAAAGAATTCACAGATGTTTTTCTTTATCATTATCTCTTGTACAGGATATAGAAGCTCTATCCAGGACAATTATACTTATAATGACCCTTTTATGGACAACCATAACATACAACTTCATTATATTTTTTTTTTAGACCTCTATCTCCTCCTTGAGAATTAAATTTCTTTCCTTTAAGAAGATTAATAGTTAAGCCGACCCATCTTCTTGAGCAGATCTTCATACTCGGTAGATGTACTAGGAAAAGATGTGTGCTCACCGCGAGTGGTTGTGGATTCTGACTAAGGTGTTGGTGTAGGCTATACCTTAATTTCAAAGTAATTTCCATGCTTTTTCTTTGCCTTCGCAATCTCTTTTCATTGTTCAATGGTAGTCAGGCGGTCATACTTTACTCGTTGTCTCGATCTCCGCTTCATCCCAAGAATGAAGTGCTTACAAAATAGATTATCCACATCATTCATCAACCCATTCGTTAATCCTTCCTTCCGGATCGGGCATCGAGCTTCCTCCTTAGCTTTTTAGAACACGAGTATGATAATCTCTTATCTTCTCCTTCTCTCCTTGGGATAGGCTTTGTGATATCGACATGAGATCTCGCATATTTCGTTGTTCACTAAATTCTTCAAAAACTTTCGCTTAACAAATCCCAGTGAATTTTTCACATTATCACCTAGTGTTTCAAACCACCTAAGCCGAACCATCCAAAATGTAAGAAAAATTCACCATCATCTTCTCTTATGAGGCCATTACAAATACAAGATCTTTTAAAATTTTAAATGAAAGATGAAGATCTTCATTAGATTGAAATTTGAAAAAATAAGAATCTTCCTCATTTTTAAAAGAACCATAAGTGGAATACCAACTCACAAGACAATCAAGAAGACTTATGTGCACAAGTAATTGGACTCACTACAATATAAAGTGACTTTACACACCTTTCTACGGTAAAATAAGAATGACCACAGAAACTATGGTAAAACTTGACTTATGCAGAAAAAAACTAACTTTAATGTGATAAATACTATTCACAAAAAAAAGTGAAGTTACGGTGGTAAATATTATTCACGGTAAAAATATAAATATCTTGTGGTAAATATTATTCATGGTAAAAGTGACTTTACTTATAAGAACTACTATACACAGTAAAAACAAGGTTATCCTTCAAATAATTTCGACTAAGTGGGAATATTTCTCCGTAAAATCCACCAACGAGGAATGGTCCCGCACAATCTAACCAAAATGTCAACACTAATCCTAAGACTATGATAATTCTCCACCGAGAACTCGCGGCTATGATTATTTACTAATGCACGCCTTTTAGTTTGGTAGATGTAATCTAAAAACACAACAAGAATACCATGACTATGATACAAAAGAATGATGAAAAATCAAATATACGTGTAAATTATAATATCAACATGAAATTATTACAATCACCCATGAGGTTCTTCAAATGTTATTAACTTCACTTGCCTTCCAACAATAATTATGGGAGAAACTTCACAATTACATCTCTCGATGGTTTCTTTAACACACTTACTCATACAATATTTTTACTACTTCCTTCTATGCTTAAATGAGGGGGTGCCCTATTTATTTATAGAATTCGAACTTTTATCCACCCTATCTCTAAGATAGGATAAGAAATTTCTTCCGACCAATCATATTCCATGCCTAAACTCTTCGCTTTACATGTAGGCTTATCTTCTAAGATAAGATAAACCTTATCATCTCACATGGGTTCTACCTTTTTAGACTTTTCCACAAATAAAATACACAAAATATTTATAACATCACTCTTTGTTTTATTACAAATATAATATTTCTAATTCTAATCATGTAGACCCTACTTCTCTTACCCCAACTTTGATATTTTAATATATTAACTAACCCACTTACGACAAATATTTACTTTTACCACAACATTCTTATCATACTTTTTGATCATACCGTATTCTACTTTATTGGCAGTAAAGACTGCATCGATGGCGCCGTTATCTTCTATCGACGCCACTATTAATCATACTTAACATCTTATTCCTAATATATACATAATAAAATAGAAATTACGGAGAAAAAATTTAATGTCGACAAATCCATTTTCACTGTCATACCACCGAAACATTTCCCCCTCTTGCCCCACTGAAGTTGAACTGGATGCCATGATTGTAGGATTAATTCAATAACCTACAATAAGAGATATTTTTTAAAACATTGCTAAATATTAAAATAATTTAATTAAAAACAACAAATACAAATTAGAAAATTAATTTGTTGACCCATACACGTCATTCTCTGATTCTGATCACCAAGTTCGCCATAAATGGTGCGAGGTGAGAGCATACACAGAGGGTAGACATTTAAATTTTTAACAAATTCAATTTAAAACTTTAAAATAAAAATGAACACATAACTAACTAAAAATTAAACAGTTAGTCCTACACGTCAATCTTTGATTCTGATCACCAAGTTCGCCATAAATGGTGCGAGGTGAGAGCATACACAGAGGGTAGACGTTTAATTAAATAAAACTTCACTATTAAACTTAAATACAAAAATAATAATTAATATATTATATTTTAATAAACGTAAAATAAATAAATTATTAAATATTAAAATAAATTTAGATCATGATATTGATCATTGATCATATTCATATACAAAACAATGAAACATCGCTTCAAAAGATTTAAAAAATATCTAAATGCATGTAAAATACCTAGAAAATCCTCCTTAATGTTTATAGACTTGTTTCTCCTTCTCTCTTCTCCTTCAAGCCTCAATCACTCTCTCCTCAAGCTCTTTCTTTCTCCTTCAACCTCTCTCTCTTTCCTTCAAGCTCAAGAAAATATCAAATATTGAGTGTGAGAAAAAGTAAAGGGATTGGGTGTTTGATAAGTGTTTGGGGGTAGTTTAGGTTAGGCTAGATATAGAAACTTTTAAAATTAAAAATGCATTTTTAAGGTTTTTTGAGTTCCGGTTTTAACAAAAACATTTTTTAAAAGCGGATACGCCCGTAAACGTACTCTCCACAAGGACGAGTGGTAGAGGGTAAACGTTTAATTAAATAAAACTTCACTATTAAACTTAAAATACTAAAAATTATTTAATATATTATATTTTAATAACAGTAAAATAAATAAATTATTAAGTATTAAAAATAAATTTAGATCATGATCAATATTCATATACAAAACAATGAAACATTGCTCAAAAGATTAATTAAAAAAAAATCTGAATGCATGTAAAATACCTGGAAAAATCCTCCTTGATGTTTGTAGACTTGCTTCTCCTTCTCTCTTTCTCCTTCAAGCTCAATCACTCTCTCCTCCAAGCTCTTTCTCCTTCAACCTCTCTTTCTCTCTCCTTCAAGCTCAAGCAAAATATCAAATATTGAGTGTGAGAAAAAAGTAGAGGGATTGGGTGTTTATATAAGTGTTTGGGGGGGTAGTTTAGGGTTAGGTTAGATATATAAACTTTTAAAATTAAAAAAAAAAAAAAAAACATTTTTCACAAAAAAAAAAATTGAGTTTCGGTTTAGCAAAAACATTTTTAAATTGCTTTACGTCCGGAAACATACCCACGAGGACGGTGGTGCGCTTTGTGTACGGTAAAATCAGTACCTACGACCAATAAGCTTTCAAATTTGTACTCAATACTGTACATTTCTAGGTTGGTACATGGACCTCCAATATATTTCGTGCGATCTAGGTCCCAAATGAAAGACAAGTGATAGATCTCTCTCAAAATCAGATTTTACAAATGAAAGTCCATGCTTACAAATGAACCCTCCAACCCCTATTTATACTATTTCTAAGGCGCCAAAACTGAAAAGACATGACCTTTTCCTTATGTCCATTTATTATGCCTTGGCCAACCCCTTTAGTATTATTTTCTCTTCATCATGGCCGACCCATACTTTAATCTATGAACCCCTAAAAACATACTAATAAATAATAGAAAACATATAGTTGGCTTTCTCCTTGCATTCTTCTTCCGGACCATGGAGAAGGAATGGCCGAAAGATCCTTTTTAATCTGCTATTTCAGAAAGAGACATTACACTTTGGTGCCATTAACTAAATACTAAATGACACTAATGCCCCACTCTCTCAAGAAAAGTATAACCACAAAGAAGCCTTAAAAGCTCAAAAACTCTTGGCACTAAACTCAGCATCCTTATGGACAATGATACTTTTGGTTGTCGTCCAGCACATAGCTCCAACTCTCATAAAAACCTTACAAAGATTGTACTTTATCTTTTCAAAGGGGAAGGGGAAGAGTAGCTGGTATAAAAGACAGAAATTATATTTTATTTTTTATTTTTGTTTTAATATTAGTATGAAATATTATTTTGATTTATATTCAAAATTTCAACCGCCCTATAAATTTTTAGACATTGACCTAAATTATTTTGCCACTTAAATCAAATTCCAGCAATGCAGTCCATACAACTTTTACCATTTGCATTTAAGAAATGTGTATTGGGCAAAGTGCAAGGGCCCTTACTGATCATCTTTGTATCCGTGCAGGGATAGTGGTGGCCCACTTAGAAGTCACAGTTCCCCAGTTAGGCTTCAGCAAATATATGGGCCAGGAAAAATAAATGCATGTGTAAAACACAAGTTTGCAATATTTTCCAATTAGCTTCATTGATCCCTTAAACTAATGCTTATACTGCCACAGTCAACAAAAGAATAATCCTTTGGAGCATGGTGCATCGTACACTGAGGTGCACATAAGTTGCAGAACCTCAGTATGTAAGATGTCTCAGGAAAGATGGATTTAAACATTGAAAACATATTTTTGCTATTAAAAAAATGATTAATTTTAGTCACATGTGCTTAAATCCCCACAATCAACAAAAGAATAATCCTAATCCTTCGGTGTTGGCATGGTGCATTGTAGACGCACCACTTAATGTGCACAGAAGTTGCAGAACCTCAGTATGTAAGATGTCTCACGAAAGATGGATTTCAACATCGAAAACACACATTCTCCATTAAAACAAATTCCTGAATTAAACCAGAAAAATAACATACTCACACATAATAAGCAAGAGTGATGCTAAATACACCATATATTTCTTTAATGTCGGCACAATAATTACACCAGAGATCTTCTGCAACAGGTCATAACTGTCTGCCCAACATCAGAATATGTAACAGTTGGAAAAATTAACTAGCTAGATTCTAACATCACAATCCTCAGCATTATTTCACTGAAAAATTCTACATAGGATTTGGGCGGTACAATGCCAAAACTACCAACCATAGTCCCTTCGCTGCATAGAGGACAGTCTAGAACGAGACAGTAAAATCAGATTGACTGACAGCTGTAATTTACCAAGTCAGAGTAACAGTTTTCGCAAAACAGACTGTTGCATGTGTCTGATCTGTTGCAACAACCAAGATAACCAAAATTACTGATCAAGAAGCTCTTCCAGTCCTTGCTTTTGACAAATCTAGTTAAGTAGATATGATAATAGTTTCACTGAAACTGATCAGTGCACTGATTAGGGACAGAATCTGAAATCAAAACATATTTTGTCAATTGTGTGCACTTCTTGCTGCTTTCACAAACAAGATCAGGCGACCAGTGTCACCAGAGAGGTGACAAATGATAGGTCTAACAAACTACTACCATGAAAACATGGTTTGCCTATTACAAATGTATGAGCTGATGGACTTCTATGATAAAATATACTTACAAAATCCCTCTAATGCAAATTTTGTTTCTGAATTGCATCATATGGGTGTATGCATATCTGATCCAAAAGCATCAGTAGAGAAAGATTTACAGTCTGTAAGTGGTACACCATCACCCGCTCCCTTGAAATTTTGAAATCTGACAGGGACCAGGAAGTAAATACTAGAAACATGCATCTAGCCATTGAGATGGAAAAGAAGGTTTACTACAACAAAAATCACAAGCTTTGGTATGCCAGATTATCTAGCTCCATTGAATATTAAATAGCAGTCAGAATGGAAAAGCAACTGTTGCAAATCTCCTAAAACATCTAAGAGGCATATGAAATTAACCTTACTGTTTTAGAAAGTAATAAGTAGTTACAGACCTGGTTATCTGCCCTTGAGTTCTCCTCCCATGGAAGAACCAGCTAAATCAGCTTTTAGATTGACTTCAGAATTCCTTTCAATGCGTTTACGTAAGTTGTGCAACATGTCTAAAATTACAAATATAATTTATGTTTTAAATCCAAGATCAAATTTTAATGAATCTGCTACTCTAGAATGCTTTCCTGATGACACTGCATCAGATGAACAAAATACTGATGTATGCAAAAAGACCTTTTTAATAAATAATTAACTTACAACCAGCGGTTTCCAGTGAGACATGTGCTCGGTACCTGCACTTCCATGTGATGAAGGCTCAAGACACAAAATATTGAATATAGCAATAAGGACAGCTGCATCAAGAGCTGCATAGTGCAACTGTAACAAAATATAGATATCAGAATATGCAATAAAATTACCATTATAACAAACATAATAAACTAAAATATAGCAAGCATGTCTGCAAATAACCACAATAACAAATAAGACATGTATATGCATTCCAAATAGCAACTAGCGCATGATGTACATGAAATGAATTATCTCAGAGATGAGAATGTAAAGAAATTAGCAAAGACTATTATTGTTCACAACCTCCCAATCGATTTTCATGATAACCGAGAGGATAAACGGTGAACAGAAGACATTGCACACATGTCCACATATGACCACAGTAACAAATATAACCATATGTTATGGTATATAATGCAGGATAACAATGAAGAAGTGCATAAGCTATATATGTGTCATATCTGATCTGAAAGACAAAACAGAAAGAAATAAATTACAATTTTCACAATCTAGCACCTAAGATGTCTTCCAGCCTATCTGATGTGATGTGCAGTATAAAGATATACCAGGCATTATCCAAAGCATCTTGACTGATGCTTTGGTGCTGATGTAGGACCAAATGGGTGTGCCATCTATCTAATTTTGTACAGGAGATCTGAAAATGAATATGCAATAAAATTACCATTATAACAAACATAATAAACTAAGATATAGCAGGCATAGACATGTATATGCATTCCAAATAGCAACTAGGGCACGATGTATATGAGATGAATTATCTCAGAGCTGAGAATGTAAAGAAATTAGCAAAGACTATTATTGTTCACAAACTCCCAATCAATTTCCATGATAACCAAGAGGATAAACAGTGAACACAAGACATTGCACACATGTCCACATATAACCACAGTAATAAATATGACCTAAGTAGCCGATGCGTTTTGGATACGGGTATGGGTATGGAGTATCCGATATGATAAGTAGATACGGCAAAAAACAAATTGGCCCCTGATACGGCAGTACAAAAAAAATATAAAAAAATTAATAATATATATAAATTCCAGCCTACTAAATAGGAATTAACCACATATTATGCATATGAAAGACAAAATTACTTCCAAGTTAAATAAGTAAATAACCACAAAAGGGTGAACTCACACTCGCTCCCGTTTCTCACGATGGTTTCTCCGAGCTTATCCGTAAAAACCTAATGTCAAAATTGCCCTAACCAGGGCAGCCATGGTAGAATCTCCAAGGGCGGCGGCGCTAGAAGGAAGCCACCCCTTCAGGTTGCGAATGGAATCCGAAAGGAAGGCTCTGCGATCGGTTCAGAACATTTACAAAAATAGAAATTTTGTGGATTGATCTTGCCTTTCCCAAGCACAGGTCCCTCTCTCCTTCGAGCCCACACAGATCCATTACTCCTCCGAGCCTTACACCAAGCCCCAGCCGACACCATGGCAGAAACTTGAATCCGACTTTGAGCTAGGGTACCAGCAGCATAGGAGTGGAAGAAAATATGGGGTTTGGATTTAAAGGCGCTGACATTTGTGATGGCCCCATTCTCTCTTCCCTGCTGTTGGAAATGGATTTTTACACCAGATATTTGGGGCGGATATTGAGAGCGGCTCGCTACCAAGAACATGCTCTGATATGCCGCTTCAGTGGGTTATGGCCCAGCTTATCAGATCTACATGAATGGATCTCTAAAAACTGGATTCCGCTTCTTACGGGTAAGGTTGATTTGTATCCATGTGCTAAAGGGATTTTCATTGTTGTTTTTCTTCAAAAACTGATAAAGATGTTATTGTGAGGAAATTATGGGTATGCAAATCACACTACCTCATTTTAAAGCCCTGGTTTCCCTCTTTTAACCCACTCACAGAATCATTTTCCCACAAACCAGTTTGGATCAGACTACCTCATCTACCCATTCAATTCTGGAGCAGTGACTGCTTGACCTCCATAGGCAATGTTTTAGGTGCTACTCTTTTCATTGACTCTCAAACAACAGATTACACCCACACAACATTTTCCAGGATCCTTGTTGAACTTGACACTTCCAAAAACCTTCCTGCAAACATTGAGCTTAAAGTACAAAACCGAACATGGATGCAACCACTTGATTATGAAGGTTTTCCCTTCAGGTGTCAAAGATGTTTCGCTCTTGGTCACACAGCCTCAGATTGTGGGCTGGAAAAGCATAATACTGATAGAAACAATTGGTGGAAAAATGCCCTTCCCGAGCATTTGGTTTTTGATACTAAGGTTGATTTGGTTTCAAATGTTGATTCGAATGTTGGGGTCGAATCAGTCCCGAAACTCCTACTAAAGAAATTCTTGTTGGTGGGAGTATTGAGAATACAAAAACTGCATTATCAGAGGGTAAAGCAGAAAAGGAAAATATTCCTCCTTGATTGAAGCTCTTACCTGCCGATTGAAGCTCTTGAGGTTATTCTCCCTTTCAAGGAGGTCTCTGACGGGTGGAAGACGGCGAACAAAAAGAAAAAATCTAATGGCAAGAACATTGTTTCTCCCAGCTAACTTGGATGTGCAGCTGTTTTACTGTGGACTGGTTGTTTAGTCACTGTTGTATGCCAGTTCGGATGTTGCTTTGGTACTTTTTTGGGCAGTAGCTTAACTGTTGTTGTGCTTTCTTGTCGCATCTGATCTTGATCTCTTTTTGGGTTGTTTCATTGTAATATCTGGCTTTTGAACCTTTTCGTATGAGGGTATAGTCCCTTCTAAAAACTATTTACTAATAATAAAAAAAAATAACCACAAAAGACAACTCATAATTTGTTAAAAACTTAAAAGCTTAAAGTTAAATTAAACACAATGTCACGATATATTGAATTCAATTGATTACACCAAATTCCAATGATCAAAGTTCAAACTATCTTTCAATATTCATCATATTCCTCTTCATCAAGAGCATCAACATCAACATCATCATCATTATGTGGTTCATTAGAGCCACATGGACTCGAACCACTCCCACTAGGGCCACTACCAATTGCACCCCCTTGTGCATGTAGGTCTCACGATGCCAAAGAAGTCTCCAATCCCTCATCATCTAATGACAAGTGGGAAATGGAAGCATCCAAGTCAATTATCTCTCGATCAATATCCCAATGTTTTGTTGCCTCTTCCTTGTACTCCGCCTACTCGTGGCATAAAAGACACAAGTTGGAATGTATATATACCAAATCTTCACCTTTTTAGCCCCAAACTTGTTGCCCTTCTCGTGAGTGGATAAAGATATATGTACTTGATTACGCTAGAGGAAGATGAACTTGCAAACCTATTGAGGCAAAATCAATGCAAACCATAGTTACTGAGACTCGAGACGAGGTTTCTAGGACGGAAAAAAATTCCCAAATTTTGGGGACGGCAAGGGGACGGCTATTAAAATAATATATAAATATTAAAAATATACAATAGGTCCCCTAACCTTGGAAAAAACATGAAAGGTTATAATTTCAGCACCATAGCCAATAATGTTACCAAAGGGCCTGTAACATGCCAACATCTCTTTATCATGTCACTTACATGATTATATCCTCGAATTAAAAAAATAGCTTTTTGGAACAAGTAGAGGCCATGCAAACTACATGAATAGCCATCCATAGACAAAACTAGCTAAAGAGAAATCCTTTAAAATATGCATAAAGACTTCATGACAAAATTTTGAAATCTAAAGAAATCCTTTAAAATATGCATATGAATTTATTGATCCTATTGCTATGTATAAGAAAGGCTTTAAAATGTAAAATAACAGCAACCTCTCGTTAGAATATCTTCTTTTGGAACCTACATAAGACAACAAAAATCCATTTCTTGGGAAGGTAAGTTTGCATGGGAAAAGGATTAGTTTTCATTTTCCTCTTTTCAAAGTCATAATCCTTTATGTTTTTTTTTATTTTTTTATTTTTTGGGACTTTGGGGACTTTGGGACGCCCCTAAGCCGCCTTGGACTTCATGGCATCCCCTTGGAGTCCCCAAAGTCTCAAAGCACTCGGGACGTCTCGGGTGTGTTCCCTAAAGTTAGGGGACGTCCCCTTCATTTTTGCATTTGGGGGTGCGTGGGGGAGGATTCGTTTTGGTCCCCAAGCACACAAGACGCCTTGGGCATCCGAGACGGCTTGGGAATGGGGGTGCGTGTCCCGCGTAACATCTTGATGCAAACTTAACCACTCAAGCTTAAATTTGTAAAAACTAAAAGTTACAACAAAAAAGGAAAGAGAATACAAAAACTTACATGTGCAAGACCTTGATTGCAAGTTTGTGGATTTAAGTACACCATGCATGACCATGGAGGTACCACCACATATGAGCATCCATCTTGTATTTGCTCGATGAGCGAGAAGGCTATGACTTGTTTCGAAATTTATGAAATTGGCAAACTCTACCATAACCATGTCCTTAGTCTCAAGATCGGGAAGAGGAGTTACAATGCCGCCATATACCTCTCACTAACTTTGCATCCTCAGATGGTGCCATCCTTCCTGTTGAAGGAAAGGATCTATGATGCATATAGAATTTAGGAGTCAATGCAAAAAACAAGTAGATGTGGGAGAAAGTGGTGATTTTGTTCCACCGCTCAATGAGGATTGATTGTACTTCTTTGAAAAAATTTCCTCAAGATCTTGTTCTTTTGCATTTATGATGGATTTTATCTTTTCAATCATTGAGTCGATACCATCATATATCTCTCCTAGACATGGCTGATCCATGTTAGTAAAGCAGATCATGCTTATAATGGGCTCAATAAAATTCAACAAATACTCTACTCGACCCCAGAAAGTGTCATCTAAGATCATTGCTTTTAAAAATCTTTAAAAACTTCAAATGTTTTTACTTTTAAAAGTTGTTATTTTTATGAATAACATTAAATTATAATCTTGAAAGTACCTGAATAGAGTTTAAATCCCTAAATTTCATTGAATAAAGTTAAAATATTCAAATATTAATATTTTATATATTATTTTAATAGCTGTCCCCAAAATTTGGGAATTTTTTCCCGTCCCGGAAACCCCGTCCCTCCGTCTCCCTGTCCCCCTGTCCCCAAGACTTAGGTAACTATGATATAGATAGAGAGATTCCCTCCCTTTTGATAGGAACACATGAAAAGGGACTGCAGGGGAAGTACATTGGGAGAAGGAATTACGTGGGTTAATAAGGGATCAACGCTCACTGATCGAGGTTGAGGAAACTGTTGGCGAACTCTGTTGATCTCCTAGACATCCTAGACATTCACTACTGCTACGTAAACAAGAAAATCCTGGATTTATCAAATATACATGGCCTTTGGACTCTACACCTTAAGTTAGGATTGATTAACAACAATCCTAGTTGAGCATTCCTTAGTGCTAGTAGATTCTCAGGACTGCCAGGACATGGTTTAGAGAGGACATGATTTAGAGATTCTACCAATGCCAGACTAATAGGCATTGCTCATAAAAATAGCAGATTGACCTTGGGGAGAATGAATAATGTATTGTCCTTATTGGGTACAAAGGATTGCATATGGCACCCCTTAGTGACTATCCCTTTGTCCTAACAAAATTACTTAAGATGGGATTTGTTTCTTTATAATGATTGATTAGAGAGGTTGTGTATTAATATCTACAATGTTTGACAGTTATACCATTCAGTGGAATGCCAATTTAATGCTTTATCGTTATATGGTCCTTGTTCTAGGCTTTGTGGCTTTTATTTAGTCTAGAGAGGCTTTAGACATTCCCTGAAGGATAGTGTAGATCGAGTACATACCATTCAGTGGAATGCCAGTTTAATGCTTTATTGTTATACGGTCCATGCTCTAGGCTTTGTATTTTTAATTTAGCCTAGAGAGGCCTTAAGGATTAGTGTAGATTTGAGTATTTAGCAGTTTGATAACTTCTTGGTTATTGCAGATAGTGATCTCTGAGAAGACCTGCACCAAATTACTGCATGGAGTTCAGAAAAATCCCAAGAAAACAATGATGGTGCCACTGGCGAGGGTGCATCCTAAACTTTGTGGACTTTAGTTTCAAACTCTCACTTTTGTCTTAATTGGACTTTATAACTCAAAGCAGAAATTTTCATTTCCACAATCAATATAAGAATTTAACAATGCATATTTTTCTGTGATGTAATTTGAATATTTATTTTTAAAATTTATATATTTTTAATGGTCAGTTAAGGAAACATCCATTTAAACCATACTTGGACTATATTGGTATCTTTATCAACGGACAGAGCCTCTCTCTGAACAGGAGCGGTTTGAGGTATATTGGAATGAAGTTAGGGACATTTGAGAATAACAATACTTATGAGATTTTGATATAGTGCATCATTTCCTTATATTTCATGGTTGTTTTAATATTTTAGATGAAAGAGTGCTATTTCTGATCTATTTCTTTCAGATTGGCTACAGGGAATTTTTGATGCAAGCTCCATTGCAGGTAAGAGATAATGCTTGAATTGGAATCAAACTTTTAATGAGCATAATGAATATTGATTCCCTTTTGACAATTGACTTTCTAGGGTTGGTAGTGGTGTTGCTATTTTTGTTTTTGTTTTCTAGATATCATCTTAAATGATTTTGGCCTATGAGTTGTCTATTGGCATTCGTGGAAGGTCTTCTTTTCCAAGCTTATGATTTCACTGGATTATTTATTTTGCAGCCTCTAATGGATAATCTACTATTTCAAACTTATGAGACATTTGAGAAAGACACCATGAAATATGATCAGGTTGGTTAGGATCCATATTTAGCTTTTTTCTCAATTTTAAATCTTTTAGTGTATGTAAGATGGATGGGAACTTGAAACTATAGTTTAATTTCTGCTAGACAAGTGATCATTAAAGAAATTCATCGATTCTTTCTTAGATTCTATTAAACCCATGCAGTTCTCCAAGTTTTATTCATGTTTCATTTGATTTTGAACAGTTTCAAAATTAAAATTTCATGCAGCTCTACTTGATCGCGTACCGGAGGATAAAGTGTGTGCAATTATTACAGTAAGTAGGAGAATATATGGAAGTCAATTTCTATGCTTCCTAAAGTTGTCGATCTAGATTCTTAAAACCTTTGTAATAATCCAGGAAACTTTAGTGCCCAGACTCTAAATAGTGGGTGCATTTTGTATGTGCATTTGTGAAGAATTGTTGTGTATACCTTTGTCGGTGGGTTCTTACCAGCTTGAAATTTTCACCAATACAGGTACTCATGGTTGTGAAAGTTTGAGAGGCCTCTAGTAATGGGCTTCAGCAGGTACACGTTTTCACAAAGTTGTTTCCCTACAATTAAATTTTTATTACGTTTTTTTTCTATTTTGTCTCAGATCCGTTTCCTGGGGTTATTATTTACTGAGAATTATGTTTTTCAATTAAAAATGCCAGAAAAACAGGTTTAGAAATTTGAGAGTATATGCTGTGGAGAAGAATCCCAATGCGGTGGTTGTACATCTTAATACACACGTTAGTCTCTTGGTTCACGATGTCATCTGGTTTTTATATTGTAAAACTCCAGAAAAATAACATGAGATACTTCACTTATCTAAGCTTTTTTTTTGAAGTAGTTATCATTAGATCATAATTAGATCAATTGTAGCTATGCTCATAATGTCAAATTGCTGAAAGGGGAAAAGGGTTGAAGAACATATAACTATGTTGAAAATTATTAGCACCTAAGTGCAACCTATCTTTTGAAATGATTCAATATCCTGCCAAACATAAATACTGTGAACCTTGTTTTAAAAGTAGACATAGTTACCATGTTCGAAAAGTTGTTGTTGGACAGGGAAAAAGTGCCTAGAAGTTCGGGATTTGCACAAAATCAGATTCGGTTGGAAAACATTTAGCTGAAAAAAATTACGAATTTTTAAAAAATATAAATATGAATAATTATCCATAAATCAATCACACACAAATAAATAAACATACAAGTATACTAACAAATCAATACATAACAATTACGGTTTAATTAATAAATAAATATTAAGCTTTAATTATTATTTTTTACATACTGACAAATAAATAAATAATAATTATAATATTGGTTTTAAAAATAAAATAAAACCTATTGAAAATACAACACTTAAATTATATAACACCTATTTTATGAAATATAGTGCATACTAAATACAACTTATTGTTTTATTTTAAAATTAAATTAAAAAATAATGAAAAAATTACATAGAAAAAAATCTTAAACTAAATACAAATCTTAAAATAAATACAACGTAGCCTGGATTAGAATCGAACAATTGTTAAATTAAAATATTTGATTCCTATCTAAATTTGAGTACGTGTAATCTTCTACGAACAATGAAGTCATACATTTACAGTTTTGAGCTTGGACGAAATTCAATGGCAGAGGCAGAGATCGTTTTTGGTGTAAATAACAACATAAATGTTGCATTGGTCGCTGGTGAGGAGCACTGTGTTTTCCTCCATTGTGCATCAAACTTAAGACTTTTCTGCCTCCAAAAAATTTGCAATTAGGGTTCGCGTTTTTTACTGTAGCTTTTCCTTTGTCAACGCTTAGGGTTTTCGTTTTAGTTGTTTATTTATTTATTTTTGCAAACGATTTTTTGTAAAGTGAAATTACAGATTCTTATGCCCGAACAAGTTTGGGCATAAAAATGCGTTTTGAACCCATAAGACTTTATATAAGAGAATAAGAATGGTAATTATGAAATTACATTTCACCAAGTTTTAATTTCTGTGGCTGCTATGGTATTAGGGGCGTGGAGCTTCATTGCTGATTATGAATTTTATTTTTTATTTATTGCATGGAAAAACTGATTTTGGATATGTTCACTGTGAACACTTAAATACACCAAAGCGTATCTTTAGAAAACTGCTTGGACATTAGGAACATGTGGATCTTCATTGCTGAAGAATTTTTGCTTTTTATTTATTTAAACCGATTTTGGAGGTGCACTGTGAACACTTAAATACACCCAAAACCGTATCTTTAGAAAACCAACTTTAAAAGGTATACAATGACATTTTTGGCCCATTGACAACTTTATAATCTAACTACATTAATCCTCTTGTTAACTCAGCTTTTTAACTTCATGGACAGTTGGTGCCGTACTATGCCATGCCAAGTGGCGCTTCCAAGGCTCGTGTTATACCAGACCATCTGGCAACACACTGCACACATGGCAGCCAAGGCACACAATTTTAGAATCTGAGGTTTTAATCATGGGATGAAACATTCAAATTCCTTAACCATGTTGAATGATGCCTTTGAGCTTTAATGAATACATACAATCATTTAGCAGTGATATCAAGTAGATAGGTAGAATGGACTAAATATCTTTGATAGTACACCATGTACATAAATACATAGATTAATATAATTTATCTAGACTGCCCGAAACGCCAAGTTGGGTACCCCCATACCAGGCCTGATACGTACCGGTGGAGTACGCATTACCCTGGCAGTGCGGCTGTGGGTTCGTGCCCAGTAGGAATGGGTATGTAAAGGGTACCCACAGTAGTACCCACATTTTTTTTTTTAAGTGCAAAAAAATAAATAAAACATGAGGGCTTTGATTGGAATTGAACTTTGGAAAGTTTGTGTGAGATTCAATATTGCCAATAGGCTCTGAAGGGTCAAGAGAGATGAAAAGGACTTCATTTGGTTGACTTACTATTTGGGGGCTTTCTTGTTGCTCCTCATGGGTCCTTTATTCTTCAGTCAATTTGGAAGGCATGGGAACAAGTGAAGCACTTGGTGGTTGGGCAGCCTATCTTCTCTTCATTTGACATTAGGTGCCAAGCCTACAAATCGATTTCGTTGAATCAGAAATATAATGACAAGATCCTTGCCTTGACAAGAGGCTGTTCTGCCCTCCTTTGGTTTGAGAAAGGAATTAAAATATTTCATGACATACATATATATATATATATATATAATGTACCCAAAAGCGTATCGTACCCAAGGTTTTTAAAAAGATTGCCGTTTCAGCGTACCAAACCCGTACCCATACGGAAACAGTCTTGATATATATATATATATATATGGTAGAGATGTTTCCGTAATGTTTCGTACCCAAGGTTTTTTGAAAATAGGCATTTTCGAGTTTCAGACCCGCATCTGCCGTACCCGTTTCTTGGCAACATAGTTTCTTTGTAATCCATATCTGTTATTTGTTCATGTTGCATGGGAGGAAGAATTTATGAATTGACCTTCAATTTTAATGGACTTCCTCTATATGTAAGTTGTCCTCATTAGCATAAACATTGAAATCAGCGGCATATAAATTAAAACATGTAGAGTTTTTACTTTTTGCATTAACTGTAAGTTGAGCGATTCCAGAACAGACTCAGTATCAAAGCAGTTTTCCAGACCTTGTTGGGGATTGTGACAAACTACTCATGGAAAGAGCGGACCTTGAGACAGTCAACATGAGAAAGAGCCAACATTCCAAAAAGTCAACAAGTTTAAGCGGCAAGCTTTAGCAGATCAGTCTGCATATCTTTGCTTGCCAGTAGCAGAACAACATTGGAAAATCCCTAAGATGTCAATAGATTCCATGATTTGAACACAGATAACCACATAGCATGTGAAACGAAATCCCAAGGTCAGTCAACACCTAGAAGTCGAGGTAACACCCAGATGACTCCAAAACATTCAGGAGACAGAGGAAGACTCAAATCAACAGCCGCAACATTATACTTATCCTTTCTGACGTAAGAAATAGACCGTCCATACATTATCCATGGACTCTCCCTTCTTCATGGAAGAACAAAGGAAGAGAAAGAGGAGGAGCAGTTTAAAATGATGAAGAGACTCCAGATGCATAGTAGCAGAAAACAAAGACTCCATACAGACAATAATATTTGTTTCCACTCCTGTAGGGGATTCTTTTGGTGACTTTCTCTGTAGTGGAAGAGTGATGAAGCAAAAGTATCCAATGAAAATTTAAGGCAAATTCCCATGTATCCAATTTGTGGTAAAAGTATGAAGCAAAAAAATCATGTAATAGAGTGGGAGGATCCTCTCTCGAAATAGACGCCATAGTTGCTTTCCCAGTGTCGGTTTCCATTCCCGGCTCACGGCTCACACGTTGGCGGCAGTGGGAGTGGTGGTCATACTCGTTCAGAACTTGCTGGTTAATTGTCACCCCTGCAAGGGAAGTTTCCACACTTGGCGCTTGCTATTTCACCTGCTAGGCATATTGTTGAAGAGGAAAATGATTAAAAAAGGAAACTGATGGTTGAGACCCAATACCTGATGTTGGAGACCCTCCTGGTAACGGCTTGGGGAGCTGGGGTGATAAGCCAGTTGATCCTCCACCTCGACCACCCATGCTCATTGTGACTCCCAATGCTTAATTGTGTCTTGTGTTTTGCTGGTCTGTTGTATTATATACTCCTCCACCGTTTTTGATTGAAAAGTTAAGCTTTTGTGGATAAGTTCTGTAGCTGATCTGATGATATCTTGGCTGAGGCTGATTTGACACTTCAGAGGATGATTATGTCCACTCATTTTTTTGTAAGATTAACTTCGTATCTTTATGTTTATATATACATATACATATACATATGAAATAGCTTTTCAATAAACAAAAAACCAATTGTGATATTATCAGTATCACATGATATGACCTTTTGAATTATTTTCATAGACAATTAAGGAACCAATCCCTCTCAAAGCCTAGTAGAGTAAACTAGTTTGAAATTTTAAAAATTTCATCTAAAGATTGAGAGACAAGATTAAGAAAAAGTTGTAAACTCTGATTGAGCCAAAAAAACTAGTGCCAACAAAGACACATGCGTGCACGCACATACATACAAATTAACTAGCATATTGTAACATATGATACTACAGAATAAACAAAACAATGGCAGGAGATTGGAAACTTAGTGACTGTAATGTTTTTTTAACAGCATAACATTGACAAATGTTGTGGACGCCCCTAGTACAAGCAACACTACATGTTAACTTGACATGAGCTTTCACAATTTGCAAATACTCCTAACAAACCAAAGTCCTGAAATCACAGCATACTTGGTCACAACACACTTCCAATGAAACAGCTCCTAATCAAGCATATATATGAATATATGCCCAACAGATCATATAAGTGCCTCAACTACTTACTAAATTAAAGTTTTTCTAAAGACGTTTTGGATGAATCATAAATCTTTAAAGGCCATCCCAAACAAGTAGTTAGCAATGACATCTCACAATGTCATCAATGGCATTGTCAGTAGCAACATCCACACAAGAAAATGACTCGATACTGATCAATATACCTGGCTTGGAGTCAAGGGGCGCCTCTCCCAGTTACTCATCCGTCTTTCTTTGTTTAAGTCACTTCCCAATATGGTCTGATTCAAAAAGGAGCCTCGTGGTTGTCAACCTCATGAGTCATAACTAATGGAAAGTGGAGCAAATACTCTGAATTTTGTTGCCTTTCCATTCTAACACAGTGTATTAGTTGGTCCAAAGGATGCACTTCATACAAATATATAATTGGAACACTCATTAAACGTAAAATTTTGAAATACCCCCACCTTTGTAAGACCAGAAAGTCCGCCCTTAGCAGATCCATAAACCTTTTGAAGGTCTAAAATACCATCACAGAAGTGAAAACACTCTAGATCTCTATAAGACTCGAAAAGTTGCTCCAGATCACGGTGGAAAGCATAGCCTTGAAGAAACTCAACCAAAATCATTCAATCTATAAGCAAGACACAAATGTCCTATCCGGCAAACCAAAAATATTCTTCCTATAAAGATCAACTACATTCTTTTATAAATGAAAAAGCTGCCCAACTTGAGAAGCATCATACCTAACTTCAAAATGTTGGGAGAATGAAAAACAACTTTGAGGCATGTGTCCAATGCAGAAGGTTCTTCCTCAGATAGTCCTATCATGTCAAATATCAGCACCTTTTTTCGGTAGCAATCTGTAGAATAGAAACCTGTAAGGAGACCATTTACAAAACATGTCAGATTGGAATGTCTCTATTTACCAATTCTGTACGTTGCATTTTAATCACTAATTCGTGTAAATTGAAAATTTTACTTGGGTGTTTGATATTATCGTCTGCATTGTAACAGACCGGAACAAGAAAAACGCCTACTTGAGGACTAGCATCTCATGTTGACTTAAAGTCAATAGCATGGAATGGAAAAGAAAGAGTTTAAAAAGTCATTGAAGCAGATAGGAGTAGATTATATGACAGGAAAAAAGCCCACTCAATTACAAAATAGAATTCCAACATGTATTGTGCATTGTCTATGAGATTTGGTTTGCTCAGTTTAGCAGTTATTTTGGGCCCTTGGCTGGTTTTGGGAAGCCTATTTGATTACTTTCAGTGGCAAATCATGACGAAAAGTGCTGTTATCACTTAAAAGTTAAAATTAGAATGTATTGTGCTAAGGTTACAACCAGGTAATTAACTGTTGAATATCATAAACAAATCCAAAGAATGATACCAGTCTAAACTTAAAGTGACAATAAAACTGATATCAAAAAGATTGAATTGAAGTACTAACTAAATAGTATGTAATTAATCCATATTTTATTTCTTATTGATCTTTTTACAACCATCAAATAGCCATCACCAATTCAAATTGATACAGGTAACTGGTAAGTATTTAACAACCATAATAGACCTAATTTATTGGCAATGTGGAAACAACTGTAAGCACAAAGAATATCCTCAATGTCCTCAATGTGTCTCCTGCAATAGCCTCTTCCCATGATTTTCCACCATGCTAATAATTTCTCCAATGTTTTCAGCGAGCTCAGTATTACCTGTTTTAGTAATTGTCATATCTTCTTCCCCACCTTATAATTTATCATCGACCTAAATTCTTAATCCCATTTCTTGGCATCAAAATTTTTACCGCCGTTTTTTCATAGACAATTTATGTTTTAATATTAGTATGAAATATTATTTTGATTTATATTTCATAATTTCAACGCCCTATAAGTTTTTAGACATTGACCTAAATTATTTTGCCACTTAAATCAAATTCCAGCAATGCATTCCATACAACTTTTACCATTTGCATTTAAGATGTGGCTTGGGCAAAGTGCAAGGGCCCTTAGCCCTTATTGATCCTCTTTTGTATCCATGCAAGGATAGTGGTGGCCCACTTAGAAGCCACATTTCCCCAGTTAGACCTCAGCAAGTATGTGGGCCAGGAAAAATAAAAGCATGGGTAAAACACAAGTTTGCAATATTTTCCAATTAGGTTCATTGAACCCTTTAACTTGTCCTTTACTGCCACAGTCAACAAAAGAATAATCCTTTGGAGCATAGTGCATCGTACACTGAGGTGCACATAAGTTGCGGAACCTCGGTATGTAAGATGTCTCAGGAAAGATGGATTTAAACATTGAAAACATATTTTGATATTAAAAAAATGATTAGTTTTAGTCACGTGTGCTTAAATCCCCACAATCAACAAAAGAATAATCCTAATCCTTCAGTGTTGGCATCATGCATTGTAGACACACCACTTAAGGTGCACAGAAGTTGCAGAATCTCACTATGTAAGATGTCTCCCACAAGATGGATTTCAACATCGAAAAACACATTCAGCATTAAAAGAAACTCCTGAATTATACCAGAAAAATAGCGTACAAATAATAAGCAAGATTAACGCTAAATACACTGTATATTTCATTAATGTCGGCACAATAATTACATCAGATCTTCTACAACAGGTCACAATTGTCTGACCAACATCAGAATATGTAACAGTTAACAGAAAAATTGACTAACTAGATTCTAATATCGCAATCCTCCTATGCATCATTTCACTGAAAAATTCTACATATACATAGGCTTTGGGTTGGTACAATGCCAAAACTACCAACCGTAGTCCCTTCGCTGCACAGAGGACAGTCTAGAACGAGACAGTAAAATCAGGTTGATTGAGCTGTAATTTACCGTGTCAAAGTACCAGTTTCACAACCATACTCTGTTGCATGTGTCTGATCCGTTGCAACAACCAAGACAACCAAAATTGCTGGTCAAAAGCTCTTCCAGTCCTTGCTTTTGAGAAATCTAGTTAAGTGGATATGATAATAGTTTCACTGAAGCTGATCAGCGCATTGATTAGGGACAGTATCTGAAATCAAAACATATTTTGTCAATTACATGCACTTCTTGCTGCTTTCACAAACAAGATCAGGCGACCAGTGTCACCAGAGGTTTCAAATAATAGGTCTCACAAACTACTACCATGAAAACATGGTTTGCCTATTACAATTGTCTGAGCTGATGGACTTCTATCATAAAATATATTTATTAGATCCCCTCTAATGCAAATTTTGTTTTGAATTGCAACATATGGGTGTATGAAATATAATTATATACAAAATAGAATTACAAAAAGTATCTCACAACCACAACAGACCTAATTTCTTGGTAAGATGGAAACACCATAAGCACAAAGAGTATCCTCAATGTGTCTCCTGCAATAGCCTCTTCCCATGATTTTACACCATGCTAATAATTTCTCCAATGTTTTCGGCAAGCTCAAGATTACCTGTTTTTAGTTATTGCCATATCCGGTTCCCCACCTTATAATTTATCATCGACCTAAATTCTTAATCCCATTTCTTAGCACCAAATTTCTACCTCTGTTTTTTCATAGACAATTTCGCAGACCTCACTGTTCAAATTTCACAGACATGCCTCTCAGTTATGCAAAACCAGTCTTCTACAAACTAAAATCCATGTACCTATTTCTTCACCTATGTTATTACACTTTTCCAGCAATACAACTGTATTCTATGAGTTAATATAAATACAAAACTTGCATTCTCTTTCAAGTTTCATTAGGTGGTGGATTGGATAAAATTGGTAGATACTCTATTAAACTAGTTTAGAAATTTGAAGTTGTATATCTATTAAATTAAAAATCACAATTTTTTGAAACATGTTATCTTACAATGGAGACAATATTGAACCAATGATGTAAAGAAATTACCACAATGAAAATTGAAATCAAGCTTGTATGAACCTTGGAAAAAAGCTGGGCTTAAAGATTTTCAAGTAATTACCATAGTTCACTTGTTCTCTTATGGGATAGTGCCCAATAGAAAGTCGGCAAACAAACAAACTCATCTCATAAAAGGTATGCTTTCACAATGTTTCTAAGGATTTTGAAACTAATGTGCACACACTGAGGATTAATTTTAAGATTTTCATTTAATGGACAAGGCCTTCATGGTTTCAAGGAGTTATCATTACCCTCTACGTCCATGTAATTTTTAGATTTGGAAATATTTTTCTTTTATCTATGTTTTTGCTTATTGCAATCTCTACTCCTCACTGTTGTAGTTTGAGTCGAGTACCATTAGTAGGAATAGTTCCTTAGATATGACCCTCGGCCATGAAATGGAAACAGTAATTGGCCATGAAAAGAACCACGACAACCTCCTCAATCACGTGTTCATGCTTGAAACTCTTTTATACCATTTATCATCCTTCCAATGAATGATTTATTTTTATCATAGGAGATTTATGCAGAAACATATCCTTCATAAATAATGACTAAATGCAACTATTAATGACATTACTATAATTTATTGAAAAGATCCTCACAAAAGGAGAAAATGGTGGTTTACAAAAGTGTATGCAAAAGCAATGAAGGAATGTTGTTACAAGATTAAAAACCTGACTACACATTTGAACAAAACATCTAGAAAATTGCATAAAGGATTGTTATTAATCCTCGGCCTCTATGGTGGGGAAAACCTTCATGCAGCATGTGCTAACAACGTAGAATAATCCCAACTCTCCCTGGCCATGCATTTCAAATTTGTGCCAATGGCTTTGGGTTGTAATTTTCAACTACTTCTTAAAATGCTAAGACTTGAGCACCCTAAATGCTAGTAAGATGTTGCATCATTGTTGACATCTAAATGCAATTAGTAATTATATCTAAATGATTAGATTGGGAGAGCTCCAATTGCTGGAAAGAATTTGGTGTAGTAAGTTATCCATGTGCAACCAAGCAGCGCTGTGCAAATCCTTCTTTGCACGTCTCTTGTGCGACTTTAGAGCTTGGATGGCATTTTTGGAAGCCTTTCGAGTATTTCTAGAGCTTGAACCATCTTGACACGAGGCCTTTAGAGTTGTGAACCTCTAGATCACAAGTTGAGCTTTCCAAAAACGTATTATCGTCCACTATTAGAGCATACCCAGAAAATTTTTGGGCATTACAAGTTGGCTTGCACCATCCGATTGGCTGACCCCAAATTGGCAACATGACAATCACCTTTCCTTGTTTGACGCTCCATTCAATTGGCACACCCTAAGGTAGTGCACGACATCAAGGACTTCGAGGCATCACTCGACTTGATTGGTCCACCCTAAATTGAGGCAAAGCGCTAAGGACACATCCATGCAAACTTCTACTTCGCACACTTGCACTATACACTTGGAATTCATCGTGTCGCGCACCCTATAGCATGCACATAGTCTTATTGAACCTTTGCACACCACCGTGTTGCACTTCTCCTTTGTGTAGAACCCACTAGTGCCTTTTGGAGCGATTGCATTACTTCTCCTTGATGGATAACCTCTTGAGCCTATAGATTCTTTCAACATCTCATGCCTTGCACAAAGCTTGACTCAACCATAGCTCACCACTCGCATGACTCCTGTGAGCTTGCACCAACTCAGCATTTACAACTTTTGCAATGTCACGCACCACCTCCTATTGTTTTGCAGCTTGCGCACCTATCAATTTGAGTCCACTCTTGCACAATGCCACTTGCGATGTGCATGTACACAAATCTTGTGTTAGGCTTGCACTTTCCCAAAGCCCGCGCAAAGCTATCATTCACACAATTCATGTGGCTTTCTCGTGCTTGCTCATAGCACCACTCATACTTTGTTTCCTGCACAAAGCCTTCAAAACTTGCAGAACCATTGGCGTCTTGTGCCCCTATGTTAAGCTTGCCTCACTCATCTTTGGACGTCACCTTTGCTGTTGCAACACCCTCTTGCGTATTGCCCACTTTGTTCGCAAGAACATCTCTTAGCATCCATATGGAAAATTTTTGGTTTTAGCATGGCTTGTCAAGTGGCACTTTCCAACTTTATGGCACCTCAAGGAATCTCACTCTGTAACCCGTAACCATCAGCACCAGAAGCTCAACTGCCATGCACACTCAAAAGAAGTTCAACCATCACGCGTTAAGAAGATGAAATGAAATGTAACTATTGTATGTTGTAACTGACTTCTACTGTTATATACTGTAATGCATCTGATATCCAAAGCATCATCAAGCGATCTGGAATTAGCAATGCTCCTAATGTATTCCTGGATACCTACATGTTCGCTTATCTTGTATCAATTGGCTATCTTTTCCAGATGTTAGCATGTTTTGCATGTCTAGTATTTGAATGGTCACCTTCCCATCTAGACAAATAAGTTAGGTTGTGTGCATCCCTTCGTGATCACAGAAGCTTGCTCTCTTCGTCTTTTGATTATCCATAGCCTAGACAAATTAGCAAGGATGCATTCAACTTCTGATCAAAGGAGCATGATCTCCTAGTCTTGTTGTGCATTGTACGCATATGAACTTTACCCTATTCTTTCATTTGAATAGAGGTGGCACTATTCCACCAACTTCGTGTGTGAATTTGAAACGGTTGTTTCCGCATCCACTTACTATTTTCCATTGCATGTTCTACAATCTGCAATTATGCTTAAGCAAGCCCACCTAACTTAAGTAATTGTGCATTGTCCTTTGCACAACCTCCTGGGCTTAGTGTGGATCATTGTTATCAGAGCTAAAGTCTGGCACATGGCCTTGTCATTAATTATTCACTTTGAGTCAAGAGACTTGATATTAGATTAACGCCAACTCTTCGTAGTAGAGATAGCTACTGATGGCGATCGGCTCATTTTTATGGTTGTGGGTTTTATTCTTAGCTCTGTGATGAGTATATGGCAATTTTATTGCTCACTAGCATATGCATTAGTGTAGATCTGTGTGTATGTACTTGTATTTAGTGAGTGACAATAGATAAGATAAGATAAGATAAGATAAATATATTAATGTCTAACGAATGACCACAAAAGTAGGTCAATGGGACTACAACCCAAACAATATACAAAGTGCGAGCGGGGACAACTCAAAACAAGTTCCCAAAAACAGAAGAAAGAAAAGAAACAAAACAAACAAGAAACCCGAAGCCAAAACCCCACAGGCGGGGCAATGGAACAAGCGGGGGAGAAAGACGGGAGAAGCAGAGAAGGGAATGAAGGAGGGGGCAAACAAGGACCAATGGTCTACTTAGGAATGGTTGCAAACACCCCTCCTAACATTCGAGGCGATGAAAAGAAGCTCTGATAGACCGCCAACCCGAAGAGGGGGCGAATGCCTCCTCCCTGCTTTGAGATCCGAGACCGAAACGACGGTCGGGAGGATGAATGGAGTTGGGTTGCCTCGTGATACGATTGTGCATCGAGCTCTGCTTGGTGGTGACCGGGGAGATGTGAAGGTCTAACCGGGGACAAACTGATCTATGCATTGCTGTAGGCTGGGTCATAATGGCTATGCGTTTAGTTCCTCCGCCTACGGATAGAACCGGAAAGAAGGATGTAATTTGTCTCATGGGGATGACTCTCGGAGGGGGATGAAGAATATGGTCGGAGAGCAAAGAGAGACTCACGAATGTAGAGGCAAGACACCACTGGTCAACATATCAGAAGAAAACCGGGAGGGTCTGAACCCCTCTGAAGAGGCAATGAAATCGTCCTCTGATCTCATAGTATATGGGGCAGCGGAAGATGAAATGAGTCTCGATCTCCACCTCCTGAAGGCTACAGAGCCTACAAAGTCTGTCATCCGATCAATGTGGTGATCGGTCTCACACTAAAGTCTGTGGGAACCGACCAAAACCGACCCGAGAGATATGCGGAGGGCATACATCTAGTGACGGAAGGTGTGCGGGGCGGATGATGAGTCCATCTCTGATCTCAAGAAAATGCTCTGCATAAAAGGACATCTTAGGGCGCAAACCCCCATGAGGATTCACCCAAGTAATCTGAATGAAACTTCACTGTAGATATCTTCTTGGATGGACCTATTCAACACTTGCTTGGTGGTCAAGAGATGGACTCGGGAGCATTCGGGAATCTTTGAAAAGGGGAGACTATCAATCTGGATACCAGCCCAAATCCAATAAGGTAGGAGTCTCGGAAAACCAATGATGGCCCATGCACAGGCAATACTCGTAGAGGAACAATAAGCGAGATACGGGTACCTGTCACGCTCATCGGAGAGATCACCAAACCTCCTGATACGGTGAAGAAAGGTCGATATGTCAAATATAGTCTCCAGACGGAAAGGTCGGGCCCCGAACTCTGCCAAAATAATATGTTGGGGGACTGTCTGCTTGCATCTGATGAAGTGGCAAAGGAGGAGAGTCTGAATCCTCTCAGCAGAAGCCCAATCTGTATCTAAAAGGGAGGGCCCCAGACAACAAACCCATAGAGAACAGTGGGCCGGATGAGGGAGTTCATAAGAAACATCTTGGAGGAGATGTCACTGAAAGTGGTGTCGAAAGCATTGTCTCTCAAGAATCACAAGAGACCCATATCCTTTATTCAGCCTCGGTTAAAGAGCATTCCTCATATTGAATCTAGGCACGAGAGCAGGACTCCCGGGTAGGTGTATGTATTAGTGATTTCAACCTCCTGTCCCTTAAAGAAGAAATGGAGGTGTGAAGTCTTGATCAATTCAGACCATGACTTTGGTCTTACCTAGATTGATTATCGGATGCCGAAGATCACAAAATAAAGCAAGTGCATCAAGTTGTGTTTGAAACCCCTCGAGAGAAGAGGCGACTAAAACAATATCATCAACAAAAAGGAGAATAGAAATCAAGAAATGGTGAAGAAGGCGACCATCCCCTTCTGTGCACATTACTAGTCTTGATCTTGGGAGTTCATTGAATCTAATACATTGTATTTAGAGTCGACTAGTTATTGGAACGGACTGCGTGTATATGTACTTACATGATGGAGAGGCCATGCCCAATAGGTAGATAAGAGGGAAACTTAACTGCAGTTTCAGTTATCTATGGATTGTTTGTTCCTTGTGCCTTTATCCTTAAATCGGAAACTTGATTTAGTCAAATGAAATCTAGGTTTTTCTTTTTATAAATCTACATTGCAAGAAACGCCTAGGGGCCCCGTTTTGTTTCCAAAGCGGAAACTCCTTCAAAACATCCTAGTCTCCTAAAGATTGGTATACATGATAATAATGTATTATTTCAACGAATACAAAATATTTTGAGTATTTTATCGAGTTATATTTATCTCTTGTGGTCTATGGAGTACAATTTTAAAATGAGTACTATATATATATATATATATATATATATATATTATACCGCGTTTCTGTAACGTTTCGTATGCAAGGTTTTTGAAAATTGCCATTTACGGGTTTCGTACCCATTTCCGTTTCCCTAGCAACATAGTTATAAATAAATAAAGACAAACAAAAAAGAAGGAGTTAAACTTCAAACAAAAGAAGGAGTTAAACCTAAACCACATGTTATATGCATCCACCTTATCCTAAATTGGAATAAGCAAGGTAGGTAAGAGTTAGTTGGAACTCAACCTCTATTTGACCTCCATTGTTTCAAAGGTGGTCTCTTGACTTTGCTTGAGGACCATTGGATCGGGATATTTTTACTCCTTACGGAAACTTGGCACTTAATTTGTCATGTTGATCCATTGTGGGTAATTGCATGGTGTTTAATTGCTTAATTTTGGCATTGTATTGGATGCATAGTGTTTAATTGCATAATTTTGGCATTATATTGGATGCATGGCTAACGGGCATGTTCCTTGTCTATTTAGTGCATTTGACCATAGAAAAAACTTGCTGATTGACTTGTGTGGGCTTACATGTGGCAAAATGAACTAGCTGATTATTTGGTCGAGGATGATTGCACGGATCATGGGTATGAGTTGGTAAAATGTTAATTACAAGATTTCTTAAATTTTGACTTGTCTAAATGAGAATGGTTGTGAAAAGCATAGTTTGCAGGGTTCGCTAGATCCGAACAAAATCCGTTTTGATTCAAATTTTCTAACCTCCCGAGATAAATTTGATCCAGTTCGGTTGTTTTTAACACTAAAAGTAAACATAACCCTAAAAGTGAAGCCCTAAAATGAGTTGAATGTGTATGCCACGACCCATATAAGCACATGTAAAGCGGAGAGGTGACGGCACACCCAGAGGAAGACAACAATCAGGTAGAACAATGCAAGGGCACACAAATAATTATAGTCAAAACACGAGAAAGCGAAACTTCATTGGCGTTGTGTCCCTGGCATGCATGTTGAGTGTTGAGTCTCCATTGTCGAGTGCATTGAGAGAAGCGACAGTGGCTTGAATATTTATATTTTAACTTCTAGGTTTTACTTTTTCATGTAATTAAATTTTCAATGGGTTATAAATATTTTGTTAGATTAAGTTAATTTAATAAAATTTAATTTAATTTTTATAATATTTAGTTTGTTAAAGTTTTTACATTATTTTAGTTTAAATTGTTATTTTTACTTCAATTTTATTGAAGATTATATATACGATTTACATATATTAAATTATAATATTTAATTTATAACTTATAAAATTAAAAAGTTTATTAAAATCAATAGATTAGTTTAAATATATATTTTTATTTTATAGTTTATACTTTACACAAATTAAATTAGATTTTTTAACTTTTTAATTTATAGTTATATAGTTTAAAAGTTTTATATATAAAATTATCATATATATAGTTTGTTTTTTACGATTTAACTTAAAACTTTTAAATAAACTGATTATTATTTTTTAACAATTATATTATATATATATATATATATATATATATATATATATATATATATATAATATAACTTTTGGATATATAGATTTTTCAAAAATTAACTTTTGGATATGTTATGTGTGTGTGTACCGAACCAGATTTTTCCAAATTTTCTTGGGAATTCCAAATTTTCAGATTTTTGCCCTTCCAAACGGATCCGGATTTCCAAACCTGGTAACTATGGTGAAAAGTAATGAGTATGGTTTGATTTCTAGCTTCTAGTTGCATATGATGCTTATCAATGGAAATCTAAAAATGGAAATTTTGAAGCAAGTTAAAATATTATAATCATGAAAAGCAGCTGGCTGCTTGCACTTCTGAATGGTTTCAATAAATGTTTATATGTTGGTTACTCGTTCCTTGTATGCTAGACTGTTGGTAGCTTAGCACACCTCGACCTTTAGTAGCATGAATACGCTAGAACGGGCATATTTGGTTTATGAGGAAATGGAATGTGGTATGCTTGTGTCCTGAACTCATGGGTAATGAACCTTACCTGGTTATTGGGTTTCCATGTCCTTGTATTAAATGCAGATGATCTGCTTGCTCTGGTATCCTTGCTGTTTGCAACAAGTCTTTTGATTAGTGTTGAACAAGTCTGGTGCTGTGTTGTTTTGATAAGTGGAGTGCTGCAATTAAAGGTTGTTTTGTACACAAGAAAGAAGAATAAGTACATAAAGGAAGGCTTATTGACCGCTCTTTGTGGAAAATGGTAAGAATGCTAAATATTGGATGTATATACACTTCTGAATGCTTTGGTTCTTAGGGATAGGTCTGCATGTTGTTGATTACTGCTGATAAGGATACACGTACTTTTTTACTGGTTGTAATTAAGAGCCATAGTATGCTTCGCATTTTTGTTGATAAAAATTGTGGAAACTTGTTTCATTTATTGATGAGTGTTCACGTGTTTCTCTGATAATATCATTGCTGTGTACTGCACCTATGTAACTAAACTATGTGGACCTAGAATGTTAATGCATGGGCATACTTGTAATATGTAATTAATGTATGTTGCATGCCAATAAGGTTATGCATTTAGTTGATGGCATTGTGGAAGATTGTTTAATTCATGCATGATGTTCAGTCTTGTATTTTCTTGTTGAAAGAATGTCATATGTGGAAGCCGCAAATGTGAATCACAATGTGAATGAGGGCATGCACTTAATGGTAACCAAGTATTGGCTGCAAATGTATTCTTTTGTTGCGTAAGTGGTTAAGAAATGAATGCCGATTGTTGTCTGTGTGGATTTGGAAATCAATGCTAAAATTTGTTGCATGCAATAAGATTCTACCTATTCTGGAAATAATGTGTACCTGCCATGTGAATCGCATTAATGAGCAAGAGATTCACTAGTTGTAGCTTGCTCATGCATGCAGTTCTCATACAAATTCGTATCCTTTCCATAATATATTGCTACTCTTAATTTTGGTTACTCACTTCCATATGCTAATGATTAGCCGCTATAACATTTAGACCAATGACAGTCTCATTTGTAAGTACTGCTATAACATTTAGACTAATGACAGTCTCATTTGTAAGTGCTAAAAGTTGTTGCATAATTGAATTATGCTTTATTCATATGATTTCTTTCATTGTTGATGCCATGTTGGCTCAAGGGTATAGGCAGGAGTTTTGACCCTAACACCCTCTCTGCTATTGTATGTTTGGATATGGCTCCATGCAAATGTTAGATGTCGCCTATGGGTCAATAGACCAAACCTGAAGCTTTGTGAACTTATTGGTCTTTGGGTCTTTTTGAAGGCTGCATACTGAAGTTGAGTTAAAAATCTATCAGTGCTAGTAAAGGACTGTATAATGTTGTACATAGTGAAGGGCTTGGAAAATATGTAATGTTTCGTTATGCTTGTATTGGGTCTTATCATGACTTGTTCAGCCATTGAGGGCTATGTCGTTATTGTATAAAAATAAAATAAAAAGATTTCACATCTTGTTGGAGGGTAGATGCAGGATAATGGGGGACAAAAGGGTGTCTTATGGGGCCACTTTTTTTCTCTGAAAAACAGCTATACTTGAACTTGAAGAGGCTTTTAGAGACACTTGGACAAAGAATTTTATCATAGTGTAAGAAGATGAATTGTGGCATTTTAAATCTAATTTCTAAATTTATAAGTTTTTCAATACCCACATGAAATAAGTATGTAAAATTGATGCATTTCTGACAATAACATACCGATTTTTGTGAAAACATAACAAAAGCACATGCATATGATCACACTTTTTTTGGAGAAAAGGAATGAATTTTTGTATGAAACTGCATATAAGAATTTTAAAAATGTTGAGAATATATTTTTCTTAATTTTCAATTAAAATTTAATTAAATTAATTTTAAAAGCCAAGAAAGTTGCAAAAATGATATACCGCAAGTGTACGAACTTTCTAAACTCAACTTCATAAATTTAATTTTTTTTTTTAAAAGGATAGGCAATGATGAGTAGATTGTTGAGATACAAGTTTTATAAAAAGTTGATTAACCATCTAAAAGGTATTAACTATTTGTAATACTATCGTATGAAACATAAGGAGGTATGTTATGTAGAAACTACGTAATAATTAAGAATAATAATTAAGGTTTAAAAATTTTATATACTTGAAAACTTCGTTCTCCCTTCTACAAACCCATATAATTTTTCATTAAAAAATAAACTTGGCAAATTAAATGCATCTACGAAGACGGATAAATCTTATAAATTTAGCAAAATTCATGTTGGTTGGTCTAGTGCAAGTCCAAAACTTAGGTTTGGATCCTGTGAGCCTAAAACCATGGCCCCTGTCGGTTGCCTCAAAAAAATTGTCTTGTACGCTAGTACATATTTGGTAAAATATAAATTTGCTTCAAATTTATTTTACTAAATATAAGAAATCAGGGCCACTCTACATCTTTTAGAATTAGTTTCACAATTAGAAAAGTTACCATTTAGGAAATAGTTCATCAAAATTCAATCTGATCAATACTTAGCTACTTTTAGGATTTCAAGATTGAACCTATGGTTTTTAAGGTATAACTTTTGCATTTCGTATCTATTTTGGGGCTTTATGGATTGATTGTTGGCCTTTTAAGTATAACCAATTGTGATTAATTAGATATTATTTCCAAATCAACTAATATTGGATTAGCGAGGTTAATTGTGACCAATTCCAACCAATTAAAGTCAATAAAAGGTGCACTTACCCCGAATCAACCAATCTTCTACTACCAAGGGCTAATTACAACCAATTAAGGTTAATCAAATGTGTAAATAGGGTCAATTAAGTGAATTCCAGCCCTACGAACCTAAATTGCAATCACATAATATGATTGCAGGTTTGATTTGCCCTAGTTGAGTCTATGATTGATCATATTACTCATTTGATTCAATGAGGGATGCAACTTAGAAAAATCAAGCCTCATGAACCTAGTTTTGACTACATAATGTGATTTGGTGCTCAATTTTCCCCAATCAAGTCCTTGGCTGAACAAATTACTTGATTTGTTCGATAAGAGTGCAATTTGGACCGCTCGAAGCCCCATGAGTCTAAATATGACCATATAATGTGATTTGGGGATCAATTTTCCCCAAATTGGACCCCTAATCTAACCAATTACCCGATTTGTTCAATGATGAACGCAATTTTGGTTGATCGGGTGATCGAGGTCGAGGAGAATATCGGGAGGACGACAATTTGAATGAGGATCTAAATGTGTTATATGTAGAAATATATTATGAATAATAAAGGCCAAAGACTTATCAAAGTGCATGACCAATCGATGTACTGATTGTAATGTAAAGTTATATTATATAAAATCCTGCAAAAGATCGAAGAGGTCCAACTTAGGATGTCTACTTACTCCTTATTTTCTAGTTCTTACTCTAATAACTACAAATTATAGAAGGTGCCTTAATATAGAAAGAAGGAAGACTAAGTGTTAGTTAAACCATTGCATTGATTAGTGATTACTGCTTCATAACTAATCATCAATGCATCATCTTCAATTGATGATATTGCCTTGAAGACGATATTGCAAGCTACACAATTCAATATTGACACTACGGAGTGGTGTAGCACCATAGAGGAGTTAGGATTGGTAAGCACACATGTGCGCAGTATGACTCTAAAGTCATTAATGAAGAATAATCTAAATGAGGATCTAGATGTGTTATATGCCAAATATTATTATGAATAATAAAGGCCAATGACTTATCAAAATGCTTGACCAATCGGGAAGAAACAAGAAGACAATTGACATGAGATGTAGAATTGTAATGCAAAGTTATATCATAAGAAGTCCTGCACAAGATCTGAGAAGTCAAATTTAGCATGTCTACATATTCCTTATTCTAGTCACTAATCTAATAACTACAAAGAATAGAAGGTGCTTTAATATACAAAGGAGGAAGACGAAGTGTCAGTCAGATCATTACATTGGTTAGTGATAACAGCTTCATAATTAATCACTAGTCCATCACATTCAATTGACGGTACTACGAAGCTATGCAAGTATAATGTTGACACTACGTGACTTGTGTGCAAAGTGTTATAGGGGAGTTAGGACCTCGTGGTATGCACACATGTGCTCAATATGATGCTAAAACTATTGGTGAAGTCGGATACTCACATAGAGCAACATCATGGTTTCACAAGTTGTTTGAAGTCTCATATCCTCCTAGATTTGTCACCCCTCGAAGAGCCATCGCCTTGATTGACGGTATTAATCATCACCTAGATTCGTCACCCCTAGATAACAACTTCATAATTAATCATTAGTCCATTACCTTCGATTGTGATGCTATGCAAAGCTATGTAGTATAATGTTGACACTACATGAGTTGTGCAATGCTATAGGGGAGTTAGGACCTCGTGGTATGCACACATGTGCCCGATATGATGCTAAAACCATTGGTGAAGTCGAGATACTCACATAGAGCAACATCATGGTGTCATAAGTAGTTTGAAGTCTCATATCGTCCTAGATTTGTCACCCCTCGAAGAGCCATGAGTCGTGTTGCATGCAATTGTGGGAGAAAATGTAGAATGTTGTTGTGCAACTTGAGCTTCTTAAACCATTTTTCTTGAGAAGGTGCTTGACTTGCTTTGACGATCTTGCAGAGAGGGATCTCTCGTTGTCTTGTACATTTTACCATGGCATCAATGACTTGAACTATTTGTGCTAGTGTATTGTCATCAAGATTAATTTTTGATTGTTGATGAGTCTCATTTTTGTTGGCTCACTTGTAGTCAAGATTACATTTTTTATTGTTGAATAGTCTTTGAAATGTTTGAAGTGTCCAACAAAGGTGGAAAGTAGTGGCAGAAGAGTTCCACCTTAAAGATTGGACGAACCCAACGTAGAAAGGAAGATTAAGCCAAAAACATTGTTTCCTACCCTCTTGATGATGGTGTAGGGCATATATCGAAGAGAACGAAGTTTGCAATAATCTAGTCAATCTTTCCTTCTACAAGTGAAACCACACTAGATCACCAACCTAGAAGGCGTGCAGTGTGTGGAGTTTGTCTTGGCACTTATTCTTAACATTTGATTTTTGCAATATGTGTTATATGTGCTCAATGAACTTAATAACTTTGTTAACTTCTTTTGAGATGAGGAACTTGTTATTGTTGATCAATCCAAAAATGACATTAGGTTGTCACAATTATGTTTAGGGGCTCGATATGTCCTAATTGAGTGCCCCACCCAAACAATTGAGTAATTGGTTGTATAAGGTCACAAAATTAGGAAAAATGGAGCCCAAAATGACATTAGGTGCCGTGATTACACTTAGAGAGTTTGATATGCCCTAATTGAGTGTCATGTGTAGTTGATTAAGCAATTGGTTGCATGGAGAAGGCAATAAGGAAAAATCTATGAGTGCACCGTATTCGTTTGATTTTGGGGTCAATTTGTGCTAATTACATGCCCTCATTCAACTAATCACTCAATTGGTTTACTGAGACACTCAATTAGGGCATATCTAACCTCCTAAGCAGAATAAAGAACAACCTAATGTCATTTTGGGATCGATTTTCCCTAATTGTGTGCTCTCATACAACCAATCACTTGATTGGTTGCATAGGGCACTCAATTAGAAGCATATCGAACCCCCTAAACATAATTGCAACAACCTAATATCATTTCCAACTTGATTTTCCCTAATTGCATACTCATGTAACCAATCACTTGATTGGTTGCAGCGCATTCAATTAGAACATATCAAGCACCCTAACCGCTTATCATTGGACAACCCGATGTTGTTTAGGGCTCAATTAGCCATAATTGCATTCCTTTGTCTGCAACAAATCACTCTTGGTTGCATGGCACACTACCCCTAAACGTAATTGCGGACAACCTAATGTCATTTTGAGATCAATTTTCCCTATTTGTGTGCCTTTGTGTAGCCAATCACTCAATTGGTTCCACAGAGCACTCAATTAGGGCATACCAATCTAACTTCAACAACCTAATATCATTTTGAGTTTGATTTGCCCTAATGTGTACCCTTGAACAACCAATCCTCGATGGGTTACATAAGGCACTCACTTAGGTATAACAAGCCCCCTAAACGTAATTGTCACCAACTAATGTCATTTCAAGCTCAATTTGCCCTAATTGTGTGCCCTCGTAGAACTAATCGATTAATTGGTTACATATGGCACTCAATTAGGGCATATTAAACCCCTAAACATAATTGCGAAAACATATTGTCATTTCTAGCTCGATTTGCCCTAATTGCATGCCCCCATGCGACCAATTGCTCGATTGGTTGCAAAGGGCATGATGAGACCATGTTGACCCCCTTAGAGTAATCAGAATAACCTAATGTCATTTTGGGCTCGATTTACCTAATTTCATGCCCTCGTGCAACCAATAACTCAATTGGTTACATGGGGCACCTAGTCGAGGCAAAACAAGCCACCTAAACACAATTCGCGACAACCTAATGTTATTTCGGAGCTCGATTTGTCCTATGTACACACTTTGTTTTGAAGATTTGTGCCCTATGAACACTTGTGCACCTTTGCGCTTTTGTGAATCATGGGTTCATTTGCATGTTTGTCAACATTGACACAATTGGACTCGAACACGTGGACCTTGATCAATTTCTTCGCTAACTAGATGATGAGTGATGACTGTATGTTTTGCTCGAACAAGGATGCCCCCATAATTGATTACCTTAATTAGGACCCCTAGTTGTCACTTCATCATCTTTCGCATGACTCTACTACACACAACTTTTTCCAAGTTTATTTAGGTTTTTAATTGTGGCCCATTGATGTTGCTTATCCTACACCACTATCAACGACAACAACTTCAACTCAAAAGGAAGGTGACATAGTCATTAAGTTCATTAAGCACATCTAGCACATTTTACAACAAGTAAACGCTAAGTAGAAGTAACGCCATGAGAAACATTGTACACCTTCTAAGATCATTATCTAGTATGTCTTCACGCGCAAAAGAAAAGACCTGACTAAACCTCGCTACAAGCTTCATCCTCTTAGATATGGGCCCTATACCATCACTTAATGGTAAGAGCACGTTTTTGAGCTTAATCTTCCTTCCTACCTCGGGTTCGCAACCAATCTTCAACATAAAACTCTTGTGCCACTACTTTCCACCTTATTTAGACACTTCAAACGTTGTAGAGACTCTTCAACAATCGAGATCAATCATGACTACAACACACCAACATAAACAGATAATGTCATTAACACCAAGGTTAAATGGACAAGACAACAACTCTCTTCCAAATCATTAAAGCAAGTCCAAGCACCTTCTCAAGGAAAACGGTCCAAGAAACTCAAGTTGTCAACAACTTTCTACATCTTCTCCCACGATTGCATGCAATGGGGACTATTTCTCTTCAAAGAGAGGCAATTTATCTATGAGGATCTCGAGACCTCAAATAACTTGCGACACCACAACGTTGCTCCACGTGATTATTTGACTTTACCAATGGCTTCAACATCGTACCACGCACGTGCAAACCATGAGGTCTTTACTCTATGATATTATGCAACTCTTGTGGCATCGAGTTATGTACAACACAACTCCACAATACTGACAGATGATGGACTAATGATTAGTTATGAAGTGTTTATCACTAACCACTATAATGGTCAAACTGATGTTTCATCTTCCTCCTTTGTATATTAAGCCACTTTCTACTCTTGAGTCAATGGATTATTCACTAAAAAATAAAGAATACGTAGACATCATAAATCCAACCTCTCGGATATTGTACGGGACTTGCATAATATAAATTTGCATTACAATTCTACACCTTGTGTCAATTATCTTTTTTATTTCTTCTCTATTGCTCAAGCACTTTGATAAGTCTTCAACCTCTATCAATCATAAGATATTTCTGCAGATAACACATCTAAATCCTCATTTTACAAGTTGCCCACCGGGTAACCTCTTGGGCCCTAGATCACTTGAATGGCCAAAGTTGTGTTCATCATTGAACAAATCAAGTAATTGGTTAGTAACAGACAGGTTGGAAAAATTGAGCCACAACTCACATTATGGCATCGTAATCGGGCTCACACGACTTGATTGGCCCAAACTACTTCCCTCATTAAACGGATCAAGTAATAAGGACTCTATTTAGAGCAAATTGAACCCCAAATAACATTATTTTGGTCGAAATTAGGTTCATCGAGATCGATTTCCTCAAGTTGTATCACTCATTGAACCAAATGAGTAATTGGATCAATCATGGACTCAATTGGAACATATTGAATTCCAAATCACATTATGTGATCGTAATTAGATTCACAAGGTTGATTTCCCTAATTGCCCCTAATTACACATTTGATTTATCTAAATACTCGGTAGTATTCGGTTCTTGAGTAAGTATTGGCAATACAAAATTAGCCTATTTTGGGATAATTGCACCTTTTATTTGCCTTAATCGGACGTATTTGGCCACAATTAACCTATGTTAGTACAAGCGTGGTTGATTGATGGCAACATCTAATTAACCATGATTGGTTGTAATTAAAGCCAACAATCAATCCAAAATGCCCATTTTGGGATAATTGCACCTTTATCGATCTTAATTGGTCATAATTGGCCACAATTAACATGTGTTAGTAGAAGAATGGTTGATATGGGGAGGAAACGTCTAATTAATATAATTGGTTGCAATTAGAAGGTGACAATTTATCCAAAAGGCCCCAAAACCTACAAAATGACTATTGGTTCACCCAAGCAGACACCGAATGCAAAAGTTAAACCCTAAAACCATAAGGTTCAATCTTGAAATCTAAAAATAACGAAGTCTTGAATAGATTGGATTTTGAAAAACTATCTCCTAAATGGTAACTCCTACAACTCTAAAACCAATTCCAAAAGATGTATAGTGGGCCTAATTTCTTATATTTAATAAAAATAATTTAAAGTATAAGTTTACATTTAGTTTATATTACATTTTATATATAGCACATGGCACAAACATATAGCGCCTGACAATGCATAGCATAAAAACAATTTGAAAAGGACGTCACCAGAGCATGCACCCTTCATAAACTACAAAGAGTGCACACCCATTGCATTTCATGTACTGGAGGATGTGTGCACTTCTCTTTATTTCAAATTTCAATTCTAAAATTCCCTCCAAAATAGACTACTGCAAAGGGCATACACCTTATACACTACAAAGGTAGTACACCCTTTGTATCACATTCGGGGCTTGAGACCCTTTAGGTTAGTAAACGTTGAACCTATTCAAAAAGGTATAGTTTGCATTTTATAAAGGGCATGCACCCTTTTAAAATGGGCACACACCCTTTACAAGAAATGTTGCCACTTTACAAAAGACAACTTTTTTACTCCCGACATTGTGCATCCACCTAGGTCGCCAAGCCCGGCCTTTGACGGATTTGTAATATTGTTGTAAACATTATAAATACCATACCATTATTACATTCATTATGTTAATGACGACATCATTGCTTGTTGATGGTTCATTATTAATAATATGCAATTTATGAGTGCACATGTGAATGCCCGAATCTCAAATGAGACTTATTTTATCAATTGACTTGCTTGGTTGACTACATTTCCTTTAAAAGAAATTTAATAAGCAAAAAGCCTTTAATGGTAACAAGGATTATCGACATACTAGTGTCCTTTCACTAAAAGGGAAGATTCCTTTAACATGTAGAACCCTTTTGGCTAACAGTTGAGAAATGCCATATAAGTGGAAATGAATTCATGAACATAAGTCATTTGTCTCGATGGTAATGAAGGTTTATGAGTTTAACGCATAAATTGATAGTCTCTTTAGACCAAGTAACAAAGGATAGGACACTATTGTAGCGACTAAGGTGCCTTGGAACAAATATCATCATTCAACTACAATAGCCAATATTCATTGTAAAAGCCTGAGTACTACTTTATATTGGGATGCTCTTAATTACCGTTTTATTCATGCTTCCTTGAGTGAATGAGTACATATATATCACAATCAACCTAACTAGTGAATTAAATAGAAATTTGTTGGATATCTTGTGTGAAAAGTGTTAAGATTTTAGCTTCGTAGCAAGGATAGTTAGTTAAAGATCTTCCCTCATATTAAAATGCTTGTATTGGTCTTTGTACCTCTTGTTGAGTTTTAAACTACCAACTTTTAAGTTTTGTTGAGTTCAATCCTAATGCAGCAATTTGTGCAATCGGTAAACCAATGGGCGAGGCGGTGACAACTCAAGATTTCGAACAAACAACTTCCATTAGGGGCAAAAGCGTGAAGACCTTAGGAGAGGTTGGGTACACATCAATGGTGCGGTAGTCCACTACAAGATTATTGTAGCGTTGTTCGGACAACAAATTCCACTGATGACCTCTTAGTTTGGTGATTAGATTTTTAGTCCTGATATAGAGATCTCTTCAAGAATGAAATTTCACATGGTGAGTTGCCTTCTATCCAAACTAAATTGGTAGTGTTCACTTGAATGGGATCGTCCAACTTTTCTCGATTGCAGCACATTAGTTTCTTTATTCGCTTAGACTAATTTGGTCAGTCTACCAAATCAACTTGGGAAGTGGGTGCATCCAAGATGGTCACCTTATTATTGGAGAATCTATTTGGGCCACGTGCCCATGGTGAAGATCGAGACCAAGGGACAAATTAGTCATCCTCCTTGTGAGCTTATGGGTGTAGTTAAGGTGATAACCTTCTTGGACATCATTTATTTTGGTAGCTTGTTTGTCAAGGTGAACACTATCCTCTTCATCCAATGAGTAATATTCCTTGATGGGCATTACACTCGAGGATTTACGGAATCCATAGCATGGGTCCCTGCATATTTTTGTAGAGATGTGATGATCATCTAGAACGTGTGTCAAAAATAAATCGTGCCCTTCAAAAAAATTGTTTTGTTTCTCGACTTTTGGAATGGATCTTCTTTGGGCCTTATATTTGATATCAGCACTCAGTTGCAACACCTAGGGCTCAAAGAAATGTTTGGTTAGTTTTAATTTTCCGCAATCACTTAGCACTTTTCCTATACTTCACACCTTGTGGTAGCAAGAATACGGAAATAGGTAAGAACTTTGTTGCAGTTTTAGTTGTGCAAAGCAAGGGCATGTGAGAAGCAAGGAGAGCGCCACACAGAATTTGTAAGTGCAGTTAGGCGAGTCGAGCGGAAGATAATGGGTACCACATCAGATGCCTAAGTTTCAAGTAAACCAGTTCTAGGGCAATCTACGTGAGAGTCCTTGGAAAACATGTGCAGGGTATGTTCACTAACACAAGCAAGGCCAAGATTGCTTTCTTCATTGTCACAATCATTTATTTTCACCTTTTGGAATCTTTTAATTGGTTGAACTGAAAAAAATAATGTGTGAATATAGGCTAAAATTGCAATGGTTGTAACATTTTATGGAAATGTGGTGTGTTAATTTTGCTACTTTAAAGCATAAAGAAAAGAATATTTTATGAGATTTTAAATAAATAGGCTGAAACTGAGTTTTGAAATGAATTGTGGCAAATAGAAAGCATGGATTGTGTGGTATTAAACAGTAGGTAAAGAGGTGTTTTGATTCATTTGAGAACATTTTAGTGGTATGAAATATGTATACTATGACTCTTGGCTTTTATCCTCGAGGTCATTCATGCAATCACTACTTATGCTATGACTACATTGCCTCCCTCTAAATAATTGGCAGAAAGGTTTGGGCCTAGCAAACCTTAATCTGCCCCTGTATTCTTTTAATTTATTTTATTTTAATTATTATTACAATTTACAACACTTACATAAAGAAAAATAGGCTTATTTTATTTTATTTACTATTACAACACTTAGATAAAGAAAAATAGGCCTTCGGCCTTTACAAAATTTTATTTTCTTATATACATGCACATAGTTTCTACTGGGGTTCTCTTTTAATCCTACAGATGGAGGATCATCTTCTTATTCTTCTACCCTCACACCTTTATATGATTACTTTATCCCCCTCCATTTACATGATATTAAGCTTAATTATTCTTGCCTAGGGTCTATACCTGCACATCTCTTGGGGATAATTTTTTAAAATAAATTCATCACCCAAGCATGTGACTGTTTCCATTGTCCCAGGAGTGACACAGATCATCCCCAATTATCTTGCCACGTGTGATCTGTAGGTAAGCTTTAACGCTATTTTTTTCCTCGAGAGATTCATTTTGCCTTGCTTCACACTCCATTTTTAGCACCTTGGCCATTCTCCTCTCTGTAATTGCTGATGTTTTGTTCCTCACTGTCGCAGGATCTTTTATACATTTCAAATTTTCCGATGCCTTCCCCAATTTTTATTTACACCTCCTCCATGGCAGGAGACACCCCTGTGGCTAAACACACCAAGTGCTTTGCTGACAAACAATTGGCTAAATGGGAGGGTGAGCAGAAGAAATTTGATAAGCCTGAACTGAAAAGTATTAGACAAATGGAAAACATAGGAAAGGCTATGGCTGAAGCGTACGATGAGCTTAAGCTTAAGAGCATGAAGTGGGAATACTTATCAGATAATAGCACTACCCACGCTTGGAATAATGTGTTCACCAAAGTCACCATTATTAATGAGCCTTCCAAATTTATGTCCATCAGCACTAACAAATTCCCAGGGGATAAAGTTAGAACCCACCATGGTATCACCATATAAGCCATTGAGGAGCTGCAAAACAACTAGACTGAAGCTGTCAGTACAACAGTTTGAAGGAGCTTCTTAAGGATCTAAGGTAGACTCAATTCCCTGCTCATCCGATACTGCTACTGGGCATGGCTTTTCTGATTTTGCTAACTTTGAAAGCTATGCTGGGTGGAAACAAAATGACAATGCTGAGAGAGGAAGTCAATTCTGACCTTGGGTTCCGATGGACAGCGTTAACTCCATGGGAAAGGAGATTATTGCCCTCAAAAGTCTGACCAAAGACCTCCATGGAACAAAAACCGCCAAGGAAAAATGACTATGGAACTAGGAGATACAATAGCATACAGGCCCTAGAAAATCGTATTGCAAATATGGAAAGGGGCAAAGCTGGTGCCACTAGCCTTCTCTCCCTCAAGGAAGACTTGACTGTCTACAAAGACAAATCTATTCCCAAAAAATTAATGTTATCGAGGAAATTGTTGCAGAAGGCCTGGATCACGTGAGCCATGCATGACAAGGTCAAGGCAACAATTTCCAACTGCATGGTTCTTGCAATTGGCAAGCCTCCGAATAAAGCTGGATGGAAAAATTTAGAAAGCCCTGGTGATTCTCAAAAGATTACAAGATGGAATAGTGTTTGGTTTCCCTGCAGATTGAAAGATGGCGGTATCAGTTGTTGGCTCGTTTGCTGCTCAAGCTCATGTGAATTTTCTTGCAGAGAAAGAAGAATTTTCGGGTATTTTTCTTTTCTGTGCTCTTTAGATAGCATTACTAGTAGTATTTCTATAATGTATGGATCGCAGATAAAATTATCCTGCGAGTACTGTTGTTATTGTTAGCTTTAGTTTTGCTGAAATGACTTCAATGGATTATTATTATGGCCTTGATAGGGGCTTTTACAGCCTATCTGGATCAATGCTCTATATTTGGTGATTTTAGCCTTTAGAACCTCGAAAAAAACAACAGGTGGAGGCAGACTGATATTAGTCTTTAAATCTAGTTAAAAAAATTTAAGGATTTTTTCCATTCCTTGACGTACAAGAAGCAAAGAAAGCAAGCAATGAATCAAACGTTACCTGGTTTGGGTCCTCTCCTCTCAAACAGTTTGGTTTCCACTCACAGTCTATTCCAACAACCTTGACCTCGGCGGAATTAAAGTAGTTTGTAGCATCCACCAGTCCCTCAATTGTATCCACCCACCATATAACATTTTCATCTGAAATAATCACGTCCGACAAGTGCAGGTAATAATGGCATCGTTCTGAATTCCCTCCCCGTGGTTGAAAATTCTGCGATTGCTCTTGCGCGACTTCCCAACTGTATTGTGCATCTCCTCCATTGTCATTCTCCTCCATGTTGGGCCATTCGGACGCCATAATCAACCGCTACAGAAACAGATACAATAGTTACTGTCGTTTACGGTTTACTTGAATTCAGGGTTTAAAGGGTTTAGGATTTACCCAATTTGAAGGCTTAATTAGGGGTTGCGAGGGATTAGGGTTTTAACCGGGGTTTAGATGATAAAAAGGTTAATGAAAGATATACAAACAATTGTGTGTTTTTGTTGTAAACTAGCAATCTTAGTGAGATGTGCATTGTTGAAGGGGATGTGTCGAGGAATTTAAACTTGAGCAAGCAAAACAATGGAGGAGGAAGAGGATTTTAGGGAGAAGAAGATTGAGGGTGGGGGAAATAGTGGGAGGAACCAATGCGGAACTTTTTTTTCTCACAACTAGGAACAAATGAACCATGTCCCGACTTTGTTAATCATTTGAAGGAGAAAGGGGGTGATGTGTAGTTCATTGAGGCACCGAACATTGAAGATATATCAAAAACAAGGCATGGTTGATGAAGACTTTCAAGGGAAACTTGCATATGTCGGAATCTCAAACTCTACTTGTGTTTGATGTGGAAACTCTATGTTTAGGGTTCTTTATGTCATTGGTATCATGTACATTTGGGGGTAGGGCTTCTCTTTGGAGATCAAGGTAGTGATTAGGGTTTCCCTCATCATAAGTCCTAATATTATCGTTAAATCGATGACCACCAAAGACAAAACCTCGACCTTCTAATCCCTTATCCATGACAAACACAACTACGAGACTCTTATTTAGAAATGCCTATCAATGTAATTAATGTTTGAGGCGTTGACGAGAGAGATTTTTTTTTGCATACATTTGTGGGTTCTCCTTCAATCATCTAGCTCATCTAAGGTTTTAAATAGGGAATGTTTCAATTTGAAAAGTATAATACAGTCGAATGGTTTGAAGAGTATCAGATAGGGAGGATCTCAAATAGTTCCGGTGGATGTGCGAATGAGCTTGCCGACATTCCCACCGAAACCATAACTATTCGCACTGATGCATGGACCTAGTAAAGGAGGCAACACAATAAGAAAATGTCTAAATCAATTCCAAATTTGAGCTCTCTGAAGGTTACTAAGGACCGCAATGACCCATGCCCGAGGGAGCAAGCCTCAAACCATTGACTCTAACATCCACATTCTCCTAGGCCTCGAAGGCTTTACAAATCCAACAAAAAGTAGGGCATTTCAAGTTGGTGACTATCAAGATAGATTTTATGTTCAACAAACTTTGCATTAAAAGGTGATGTGGCGAAGGTAAGAAAAAGTGAAACATGGTCCATTTGTGACTTGTTAGAAGGAATAAGAGGTTTGCTTGTATTCCCTATAATAGGTTCTCGCAACCAGAAAAATATACTCCCGAATCCCCTTATTCATCATGACTCTTCTTTATTCATTGTTTCACCTTGATCCTACAACTTTAACATTCTTGATGCCTCCTATCGACGTTTTTGGTTGTGTAGTCCCACATCAATAATAATACAATATAGTTCAGTCGCCAATTCATTACAATATTTTGGGTAAGAGAGATTATGTTTGAATTTACATAACACGACAACAATTTTATTTCAAAAAGTTAATAATGAAGCATTTCATGAGATATTCACGTAAAGACCAAACATGAAACAATTTCTAGGCATTAAGAACACGAGATGACAAACATGAAAAAGCTAAATGTGGGAAATGTATTAATGTTGGGTATTTCTTTTTCATAATGGCCAAATGGAATCATAGTTCTTCTCCGAAAAAAGGAAAGTCGTGTAGGATGGCCTTTCCATGGTCTAAAGAGGGTTAGTTGTTTCCAATGTAGGAAGAACCGTGGCACTTTTTAATATACTAACCTTGATAGGTTGGTTTATTTTTATTTTTGAAAAGTGCCAAATTTGGGAAGATATTTTGGCATATATCTAGAAGGTCATATTAACATATTTTCCAAATCAAAGAGAAAACAAGGATATAATCTTGTGTTCCACTTTATCGTCTCGATCAACCCTAAGATGGTGAGATATGTCTATCCCGCCCATGGAAAATGCCGAAAACCCGCTGACAAAATTTTAATCTATGAGTAAATTTGCCATAATTTTACACACCATAAAAGTTGCTAAATGATCGAAGCTACAAGACCCAAGATCAAGTCATAAATAAGAAGCCATATGAGATATGGCTCACTTTGTGTGCAAATTAGGCTCTATTAAGCGTTGGAGTGAACTGTTAGTTTGAATCCCGTGGAATTTGATAAACTTTGAGCCCCATTTCTCATTTTGTATCGATCACATCGACAATTGCTTTGTGTGCACATTATTAAGTGTTGGAGTAAGTTATCGGTTCTAATCCCCATGAATTTAACAAATTTGGATCCCTTTTGCATTTTTATCGATCATGTAGGTGGTTGTCATGAGCGCCAACATTTTAGCTAGATGGTTATGATCAAATAATTTGATATGATTTTTGTTCTTTAGCGACTTTAAATAATTAATCATATGATTAACAAAGTTTATGTTTACACTGAAATAATTGCAATAACATTTAAGTTTAGGTTGACATTCTAGAAAAATCTCTTGCATAGTAGATGAAAGTAAAAAAGTTGCTAGTACATTCTATTGGAAATCCCATGAAAATTGGACCACTTTTGGTTAGGGGCTCTTCCATGGCAAGTCACCTTTGGTAATTATATATCGTATTATAAGGAAAAGGACATCACTGAGAGGCTTCAATTGTTGCATTTTTTGTGGTCTAGCCTTTCAAACGGTTGGAGGATTTCAGAAGTTTGAAGTTTTAACCATGTTAAATTATATCAGTTTGATCAACCAAATTTCGTGCATAAATACTTGTGAAAACTACACCTACGCCATCCATATGTTTAAAGTGGTATCGATGCAAGTGTTATTGATCTAGTTTGGAACACCTTTGGTGTAAGTATGCAAAACTTTGGTAAAATCATCATTCCACCAATCTTGAGTTCCACTCGACCATGTCGACAATTTAAACATGTCACACCAACATTATATTCCACGACTGCTACACAAACCCCAAAATGCTTACATAAAAACTTATCTCTCATTATCACACAAGACATCAACACAAAAGCACGTCACCAACCCATGAGTGAAATTTTTTAGAAACATACAAAACCCTTCCTAAAGGCAAAACTTTTGAAATTGACCTTACGCCACATATTTTAAATATAATAAAAATTTAAATCCCATCGTCGCATAATCTAAATTTAATAAATTGTTGAATCCCACCACCAATTGGCTTTTACGGATTTTTTAATTTATTGTTTTGTCTTTTAGAGTTTTTGTGACCTTGATGTTCATTGTTTTGGTATGATATTGGGAAAGCGCATACACGTGTAGTGCCATAAGTCTCACCTAAATGTCACTTTCATGTGTGTGTAAAGCAGCTAATAAATGGAGGCAGGAAAAGCATGTCACTTTTACGTATTAGAGTAATGGTGCTAGTTTTGTTGGGTTTGTGTTTGTGTTTTGGGAGTTGTGGTATTTTTTTGTGGGGTTTGTTTCCTTGTTGAGCTTCGTGGAGATAAAAGTTGTCAATTTTTTTCTTATACCATTTTGGTCAGTTAGCTTTGGTAAGCATGATATCTTCTGCAGAAGTTAATTTCGTTTGAATTCGGTGTGGTTCTTCAATAATATGTAAACTACATCTCTTTCACTACATGCATACATGAATTATTTCATGCCCTGTCGCATTCAAATCAAAGATAGATGTGAGACGTCCATGATCTTGATGTTCATTTTTTTGGTATGATATTGGAAATGTGTGTACGTATGTAGTGTCACAAGTCTTAGACTTGCAGTGTCCATTAATTGTATGCCTAAATGTCACATTTGCGTGTGTGCGGAGCGAGATAATAAATAAGCAGGAAGAAAAAGCATTGTTTTGATTCATTATTAGAGGAATGGTGGTGAATTTTTTTGGGTTTGTGTCCGCATTGTGGGGGTTGTGGGAAGTTTTTTGGGGTTTGTGTCCTCGTTGAGGCTTCGTGGAGATAAAGCGCCTATTTTTTTCCTTGTACCATTTTGGTTCAATTACGGTAAGCATGAATTCTTCTAGATAAGTCAATTTCGTTTGAATTCAATGTGGTTCTTCAATAATATGGAGATGACATATCTTTCACTACATACATGTGTGAATTATTGCATGGACCATCACAATCAAATTAGAGATGTGAGTTTTTTTATATTTGCGTATTCAAATAAGAGGTATTGGATGTCAAACATTTATGGGAGATCAAAAATCAACAAAGCGTTTGTGTGTCGGTGTCAAGAAAACTACATTTGCATCATCTATATGCCTAATGTGTTGCAGGATCACGCAGTGCCTTCGGTCCTGGGTTTGGAGCGACTTTGACATAATGAATGACATGTTAGGTGACAAGCTTTGGGACATGATGACCTCCCTCAATCGGATCAATCAACTATTTATATTTTTATTTAATTTTATAAACAATAAGAAATGGTGACCATATACCATATATTCTAAATATAATATAAATTTAAATCCCATCACCACATATTCTAAATTTAATAAATTTTTGAATCCCGCTTTTTGTGATCTTAATGTTCATTTTTATGTATGATATTGGAAACATGTATTTACATGTAGTGTCACAAATCTTAGACTTGCATTGTCCATTAATTATCTACTTAAATGTCACTTTTAGGTTTGTATAGAACAACTAATAAATGACGGGCATGAAAAGAACTCTTTTGATTCATTATTAGAGGATGTAGACACTAAATTACGCACTTTGGGTATATTCCTAGTCTTGATCACATACCACTATTCACATGATTCATAAGCAAGAAAAGTACTAATTGACCACTATCTTTGGCCTCTTTGCTTGCTTTTTGTTTTCTTTCTTGGTCTTACACTCCTTCTTTCCCAGTCTATCTTTTGATACTACGGCATTTTTGACTCTAGACACCAGTGCCCAGGGGCTCTCGTCCCCTATGGGCGCCCGCCTCTTTTGTATCTTACTTGCTTCATTTGGGTCTTTTCTAGCCGTTTGGGCATCTTATTTCTTACTAGTCGACCTTTTAGTGGTTAATTACAAAATTCAACCAAGGGAATCATATAAATACAAAGTTATGTGATCATAATAAAGGACCAAGCACTAAACATCTATTACTATCACCTAAGGTTGCATCCAAAGGCATTACAAGAGCATTAAAGCATCCATCTAACATCCATTCAAGGGATAAAGGATAGTATTTTTCTACATACACTTATAGGAGGGGAAGTTCATTTTTCCATGCACACATTTATCTACATTTGTTACATCTAGTTATTGCTCACTATTAAGTGCAACTGCACAAGAGCCACCTAGGGCACGATTCTACACACACAAATGTAAAACTATATGGAGTTTGAAATGTAGTGCAAAGTGCCCCAATCGTAAGTTCGCTCGGTGACCACTGGGATCAGTCTGACTCCCCATTTGCGTCTTTTTCTTTTTAGAATTTGATGTGTTTTGGGGTTTTGCACGTGCTCTTTCTATTGCGGGTTTATGTGAATTCGGTGATCAAATAATGAAGTACATGCCAATAAAGGCCCAACATCGAGAAAATATCTCATGACCGCAAAATTGAGTTTCGAGGTTTTCTTGCAGAATCACAGCACCTAGAGGAGGTGCGGTGCCCCAAACGCCCCGACCCCGCACATGTGCCATAGTCGACATTCCCAAATAGTTACGCATTTTGTTGGGCTCGGTTGCAACACTATGCTTTCCTGTTTCATTAGTTTTCGAGGTTGGCACAACTTGATTTATTGCAAATCAACTAAGTATTTTACACTCTCTTTTGTAACTAGGGTTTTATATTTTTCTAGCTTATTTACTTGTCAAATCAAATTTGTATATTGTATATTTATATTTCTTATTTACATATTTTAGATAACATTTTAGCATTTATTTTCCAATTTTGTTAAATCATTTGGTGAACCCGACTCGTTCGAACACTCTTGGATCCTCATTTCATCACTTCTTGCATTTTTTTTCTTAGGCTCCTCTCATCATGGATATTTCTATTCATGATTTCTTATTTAGCCAATCCTAAGTGTCATGCTAAAATCATTACTCTTTTGGCTACTACTCGTATTCCTTCCACTACTCATTCGGACGTTGTTTATCAAACATTTGTAGATGCATTTTCTCAACATTACTTTTCCATCTACTATAGCTAACAATCTTTCTATGTATGACAATGATCCTCCTCTATATATATGAGTTTGCATCAATAACTTGGGAGTCAAGACGCTTTAGTTGATACTAGATCTGAACTCAATCTTTGTCCTTTATCATTCATTCAAGCTATAGGCCTTCTCACATCTATTCTTAACCCAACATCTATCTTTGTTCGAGCATACGATTCCACTACGCATCCATGCATAGGCATTGTCACCTTGTCACTCATAGTTGGGCCAAAGACTATTATGGTTCTATTTTTGTCATTGATATCCTAGTTTCATATAATTTCTTATTTGGTAGGCCATGGCTTCACTAGAATGCAAGCGTTAAGTCTTCTATAGTTCATCGATGTGTTAGATTCTTACATGAAGGCTTTGAATATGAAGTTCTCGTTGATAGTACACCATTCCAATATTGCAACCTAGACCCAACCACTGCATTACCTGTTATGACTTCTGCTACTATACATCATGTTGTTGATCCATGACCCATGTGCACTATCTGGACAACTTGCCTCCACTCAAAGGAACCATTTGTACATTAAACGATGTTCCATCCACTTTAGAAAACCCCCTTCTACTAATGCTATGGTACTTTATCAGGGGTCTGTCCATACATTGGATGTCATACCACCTTCAGTGTCTTCTCATGAGCAATTTGCATTTGCACTTCCTCCCTTCACATGCACTCTCTTCATGAATAATGCTTTGGTCACACATTCCATTCGATCCCACTTGCTCTAACACTATTTACACACATGATGGCTTGACTCGGCTTGGGTTTACACTCGATGATATCTTACCGCTGCCTCATTCACCCCATCTCTATCATGGATATGTTAGTATTATGGTTGCCTATGGTCTTCGTGTCTTCTATCTAACAGTCTTTGTGGCACGCACTCCTCACACTTCTCCACTGACACTTGGGCAATCTTGGCTTGATTACATTGGGGGAACTTTGGACCCTAATCATACTAGTATCACATTCCCTATGCCTTTCAGTCATGTTTCTATCTGCAATGATTCATTTCTCGGCTATTCACAAAACCTCACTCATTGGTATGCACATGGATGTCCACCAACACCTTTCACCGATGAAGAATACACAATGGGCATGTAAAATTTACACCGCAATGGATCTTTATACAATCAACCACATACTATAGCTTACCAAGTCTCAGATGCATCACCATTCGGTTTTGACCATGACAATGATGATCTCTTAGACAATGTTACTTGATCACTCTCATCTTCATACACTTGGGGGCATCATACTTCTTCTCCCCCTTCTAGTATTATCAAGTGTCTTACATACTATACACTACACTTCTAGTATTTCACACGCGCCTCACACATCTTGATACATTTGTATCGTCATTACCTAATGACGCACTCTTGTGTTATGGTTCACACTTGATTGTTGAGGGCTCACTACATTCATGAACCTCACATCATCACATTAAATACTTCACACTTGGCGCATTTATGACACATCTCTTTTGTGCACATTTGACACTACACACTACCCCGACGCACTCTAGTTCCGGTTCATATGTAATGTCCCCTTTTTGGGACATTAATTAATTAAAAATATGGAGACCTTTAATCCACCCTTCCCATGGATTAAAGGATAAAATTTGGGAAAATGTCATTACTCCTTTTATTTTTAAATTAAATAATTAATTCTCCTCTTATGTTTTATTTTTAAATATTAAAAAGGGGAAATTAATATTCTATTTGGAGTTTGACTTTTTAGGAAAGGAGACTATTATTAAAAGTGACCCTTTTACATGAAGAAATGCGCCATAAAGAGGAGGGAAACTTGGAGATTTGAAATGCCAAAGCTATATAAGGAGATGTGGCGACCCCTTGGGGGCATGTTGAGGTTTTTATTAAAATATCTTCATGCTTGAAGAGGGATGTATGCCCATGTGATCACATAACAAAGGTGTTTATTCAACACCACCATACTTTGGAGAGTTTGAAGCCTTCTATGCTATTTTTGAGTGAATGTTGCATGATATATTCATTCTAAGATTGGCGACTTGGCTTATATATTGGTGCATTTATTTGTGGGGTTAAATCTGCATGTTGTTGTTCATTTTTAAGTGATCTTGGAAGGGTTTGAGGTGTTTTTACACATTGTTCATTGCTGCATTTATTCCAGCTATGACGACTTGCATTGGGTAATATTTTGGCATGTTTTGGGGGTGAATAAGCTAGATCTGCAATCTGATTTGTATTAGCTTTTATTTCAGAGCAAGGGCTGATATTTTGGGTGTGTTGGAAGGTTAGAAAGAGCTGGAAATAATTTATATAATTTATTCTAACCCTAGTGACTTGAAATCAGATTTCTGGGGCTGTTTTGAAGTGGTTTTATTGATCAGAAAATTCATATTCATAGTGCATTGGAAAGGCCTTGATTTCTAGTTTATTGTGCATTTTATTTCATGCAAAAATACCAAGTATTGAAGGAGTTATTAATTTTTTTAGTTTCGGCTATTCTAGGAGCCATTTTAATTAATTAATTGCTATTATAAAAATTGGATTTGGAAAAGATTAGTTTTCTAATTGGTTCTCCCATCTAACCCACTGCCTTGGCTTACTCTAACACCATTTGGGTTGTATTCACGCTGACATTGAGTTATTTGAGGTCGAACTAAAAGGATCTAATCCTTTTAGGGCCGATTTGAGTTAATTAAAGTGTAGATTTAATATTTATCCCAGAAGGGGATATTACATCATACTCATTGTTGAGGGTCTACATCTGAAAGGAGCCTCACCACACTCAGGCACTATCTACACTCTACACTTTGCATTTGATCATATCTTTATAGCGTACAACTCAAACCATTTCTCGATGACACTATGGTTCATTTTTACTATTGAGGGACAGTTATAAATGAACCCCATTTCACACATACTCATTCACAATCACTTTGGGGGCACGTGGCTCCTACCACATTCACTTTGCATTCCATTCCATCTCACTCATCCACAACATACTACATATCTTGGTTGCACATTGTTCTTTCTTACTTATACTCGCATGATACATCTTGCTTATTATGTTAGTTGGATACATTATATGCCATTATATTTTCTATACACCCATGCATTTACATTTTCCTTCTAGTTGTGATCGGACTTTATAGATCGTTACATGCAACATGGATGTTTGGCATTGTACCTCTTACCGGTCCATGACAAGCTCCTGGGGGCATCCACTTTTGTATACATCATAGGTGTTATTGTTTCATTATATACTACTTCCTATTCTTATTAAGACACTACTCTATATCGGATATACTTTTAATCTTTCTATGATGCTAATAGGTACTTCATGTGCAACATTTGTCTTGCAGGAACTCTTTGCTACCATGGTTGTCTGATATCTTGCTTGTCATTGTTTATCATTGTTTGCAAGTTATGCCCTTTATCTTGTGTGCACGTTGTATGCTTTTGGCGCTTTGACCTTGATTATATTGTGACATCGTGAGTGATGTCCCATGTTTGTAACCCGCTTTTCATAGTCTACATTGTCTTCTTGATTGCTAGCTTATGGTTTGTCTTCTATATGCATGTTTATCTTGTTTTCACTAACACTTGTTTCAACCACTTTGTTTGTGTGTGCATTGGTTTCTACCAAGCACATTCCCTCCTCCCCCTATAGGGCATCGGTTTCAACACAATGTTTGGTCCTCCTTTGGACCGCATACTCCTTGCAATGTCACATGCACCCCAAATGAAGAGGGGAATCCTTAAGGTGAATTAGTCACCCCATACAACGATTTATCAATCACCATACAACACAGTTCAAGACATACACAACACAATCTTCAATTTCAACAACGACCTAAATCACGACTTAGGTCTTCAACACAACATAGATACCAATGCCCAAACACAGACAATAGCACCTGGGTGTCCCTAACCCTTCCTGGGCATCTATGACTCAGGGGTAGTTACATAGTTTTTCTCAGTTTGGCACAGTTTTTATTTTACATGATAACTTTTACAGGATAGAAAAATTCCTTCAAAGACTTTCGGCATGCATGCATTACACCTTTTATTTTTCGCGTTAGATCAAACTAGATCGAAATGGATCATATTTGCACACACCATTTACAATGGTGTTTACACTTCGGGAAGTAGTCAAAGGTTGGAGAATAACACTAGACCTTTCTCCCTACACTTCTTTCGCACTTGGCATGAGATCACCCAAAAACTTGCACTTGGCACAACTAACGTGAGATCGCCCGGAAAAACCGTTATTGGCGTGATATCACCCAAAAACTCGTTCTTCTACAACATCTTCAGGATCCTTTCTATCTCTTTCACTCATCACGGATCAGGTGCACATGTTCCTTTTCGCATTTTCACATACTTACACGTTTTGATCAAATTTTTCATACACGCGACTTTGACTACTCGTTTGCTCTTCTCTTTTGCAGGTTTGTCCTTATGGGAAGTAGAAGTCACACATCATCTAAAGCATCAAGTGACATCAACAACAAGTACAACACGACATTTACACATATGCTTTCACCCCTAGGGTCATCATTTTTCACTTCCTCTTCTCTAGCTTCCACGCTTCACTTTTTATCACTCCACGCTTTTTCTTGTCTCCTCAAAACACTTTCGTCATTGATCTACATGGTTATCAGGTACACATCTCTTATCTAATTTATGTTATCGAGCATTCATTCAACAACATAAAGTGGGGGAAAATGTAGACACTAAATCACACACTTTGGGTATATTTCTAGTCCATGATCACATACCACTATTCATATGATTCCTAAGCAAGAAAAGTATTAATTGACCACTATCTTTGGCCTCTTTGCTTGCTTTTTGTTTTCCTTCTTGGTCTTACACTCCTCCTTCTTTCCCATCTTGTCTTTTGATATTTCAACATTTTTGACTCACGGACCCAAAGTGCCCAAGCCGATCCCGTCCCCTCTAGGCACCCCCTACCACTTTGTATCTTGCTTGCATCTTTAGGATATTTTCTAGCCGTTTGGGGCTCTTATTTCTTACTAGTCATCCTTTTAGTGGTTAATTACGAAATTCAACCAAGGGAATCATATAAATACAAATATATGTGATCATAATAAAGTACCAAACACTAAGCATCTATTACTATCACCTAAGGTTGCATCCAAAGGCATTACAAGAGCATTGAAGCATCCATCTAACATACATTCAAGGGACAAGGGAATTCATTTTTGCATACACTTCATAGGGGGAAGTTCACTTTTCCATGCACACATCTATCTACATTTTCTACATCTAGTTATTGCTCGCTATCAAGTGCAACTTGCACAAGAGCCACCTAGGGAATGATTCTACACACACACACAAAACTACATGGATTCTAAAATGTAGTGCGCAACACCCGGATCGTAAGTTCACTCAGTCGGGTAACCACCGGGGTTAGTCTGACTCCCCATTTGCATATATTTTTAGGATTTGATTTGTTTTGGGGTTTTATAGGTGTTCTTTCTATTTACGAGGTTTGTGGAGAATTCGGTGATCAAGCAATGAAGTACAAGTGACTAAAGGTGACATCCAACGAACATCTCGTGACCCTACAAAATTGAGTTTCTAAGGTTCTCATAGCATATGGATTTGCACGCATGCAAATGACATGCAACTTGTGTGGGAACGAAGTCCCTCCTCAATGAAGGTGAGGCTGCCTTTATTGAAAGCCAAAACTGTATTTACATCTGTACATTCAAAATTGTATGTGGGGGGTGTTTTGGAACATCAATGGAAGAAAAGTGAATGAAGGAAATGGAATGAAATGAAAGAAAGGAGTGGAATGGAATGGACTGAAAGAACATGCAAGAGTTAGGTAAAAACAGAGCCTAATATTGCATGAAGAGAAAAGATGAATAACCAACACAAATAAAACGGAGTTTGAGTTAGCCAAACAAGAACATGCAAAAGGGAACACACATGAGCAAGTAGATAGTCAGAGCTTGATCATTGTGAACTAGAACAACTGATTACTAATGTTGACAATAAGATCAAAGATAATATTTGCATGCAAGATTTAAACACCTAACATCTAATGAACATAAGAACACCAAATGTTACCAGAGACAATGAATGAGACACAAAGTTCTTATTCCATTAACTCCAAAATGTTTTTCACAAAGAACACAAAGTTTCTTCTGAAAACAAAGCTTGCACAAAAGTATCTTCTTCTCCTCTCTCAAAGTCACCCTTACAAATGAGCCCCTCACTTCCTTTTATAACCCAAAAGTTGGTTACAAAGTAGTTAGGGTTTTAAATGCACATTAAATAGGGCACTTGAGTGACTTTGACTTTTTCAACCAACTTTTAAAAAGTGACTAAAAATAGAAACCACTTAAGTTAAAAGGTCATTTAAGGAAAAATACATAAATAAAAGAAATGGGTACATGTGGACCCCACTTAAATGACTTGTATGCACACGTAGACATCTAGTCAAAGAATGTGCCACCTAGATCAAGACACCTAAGATCAGTGCCTTATCCATTGGGCCAAGAGTCCGCCTATCCCGATCGTACGGGAATGAACTCATTGACTGTGCTCTGCAATCCTCCAAATGAAAAGAGTGCTGAGTTTGAAACTTGAGCAATTCATCCACCCCTCTATCTGAGCAATATCCTGGTGTGAGAAGATTTGTCTTCATTCGTATTCATATTCACAATTCTCCACATGCTCAAAGTACCTTTCCATGGTGAATTATTCATTTGTCACGAGACCGTAGTCGTTACGCCACCTTAGTTTATCAGAATCCAGCTTCTGGTCTTTCGCCATTGGGAAGATCTTCAATAGCCAAGTTTGCGATTCACTGCCTGGAGTTATGTCCTTTTTCTTTGTCACCATCCCAAAGTGTTGATCTCCGAGCAGAATTTGTGAGACTTCAGAGTCTTGGAAATCCATCTCCTTTTCCCCATTGTGAACGAGTGGTGTTGAAAAATCATCGAAGTGATTTATGAATTCGTTGACACACACCTTAGCGTAGTATTTGGTCTTTTTTGGAGTGATGGATTCTAACATTTACGCAATCGCTTCCAAGTTTATCACTATTGGCTTGATGACCCTCTTTCAATTCTTCAGGGTATCATGTAGCCAGGTGGGAACCTCTCCAAGTACCTCATTGTACATGGTTCTCGTGTTCGTTGGGAATTGATCTTCATCACGCTGAAGGGGATCACCTTCGGGTGTTGCTGAAATTGGATCTTCTTGTTGTGAGAAAGATGTTGTCGCCATTTTCTCCATTTGTGATGATTCTTCAAATGTAGGCGGTGAAAGAACCGGATCATCAACTTTTGGTTGAGAAGTTGTGACTACTTCCACAAGTTGGGCTGGTATATTTTGAGGTACTTCATCAACGAGTTCCACCTCTAGAAATTGTGTGATATAGATTACAGGTGCTTGCATGAACCAATGCTATGAATTATAGTGTTGAGTTGTTGATTAGGCCTGAAGAATTAGGGCAATCATGCAAAGATGAATGATGACTGGAATGAGAAATTCTCGAGATGTGCTCCTTATTCACTTAGGTGTTTAGACGACTCAACTCATGAATGAGCCTTCAATCATATCGCTCCTAGCTTGATTACGAGCTCATGCATTTTCAACTTGAATTCGAACTCCCATGGCGATCCATGCCCTTCGTGTCGTCTTACCTTCTTTCCAGAACCGAACTCCCTGAGTTCTTCTCTGGCTCAACTCACTTGAATACCGAGCTTAACCCGACATTTTTGAAAAGAATGGTTTTACCACAATGCTCACGGTTCTTCCTTATTATATAACACTTGTAGTAAGAATGTTTTGGCTTTGCCATAATAAGCACATTTGTACCTCCCAAACGATGAGAAAATGCTATTACCAATAAAGACCTAATGCTGCCATGATGATGACCCAGGTTCAAGCCCTCAGCATGTCGATAGACACCCTTAAGACTGATTCTTGGCCAAAGAGCTCCTCGGTATTTTGGCAAAGTGGATTTCTGCAATCCGGCTCCAATCAACAAGTTTTTCTGAACCTGGTAAAAGAATACTCTTTTTTATTGTCTGATTGGATGTACATAATGGAAGGGTATAAATATTGCCTATTGCCATTATAGTTTCTCAAAGAGACCATTTACAGGTAACAAGGATGTAGTACATGAAACGGCCAACAGGTATTTTCAGAGTCGGCCTTCACATTCAATTCATTTCCAGGGGGAAAAATAAAAATAAAATGCTGAGCAATATGAATCGTTTCATTCTGCACCGTAATAACCTTCATCTCCTGATTCGGGGAATTTTTTATGAAGCCTTGAATAGCATGACTCCAATCCATCGCAATATTACGCATTCTTTCTGAAGGCCGATGAAAATGCAGAATATAACAAGTCGCAAAAACAATTCATTTTTTCAAACATACTTGCCCACGGTTCAGTTGGGTCGCATTTTTTATTTTATTTGAAAAACTACAGGCAAACCAAAATAATGCAAACAGTAAAGACAGTATTGGCGCAAGATCAATCGATGATGTTCTCCAGAGTATGGTCGCGCCTCAGATTGTCGGCCAGTTTGGGCATGTGTGCGCCTTCTCTACAGAAAAACGCGTGGAGTTCTCCTTTTGCATGCGTGGAGCTCAGTTTTCTGTATGGTTGTAGACCCGCGCGCCGTGCACTGTTGGTGTATGCTTCCTAAACTTCGCCTTAAACCACGAATGCTTGCCTGCGCTACACTCGCGCACTGTTCACGTTTTTGTTCTTTACGCACTGCTTGTCTCCACTTGCGCTTGTGTTGTATTTCTAAAACTTTGTCTTCTTTGCTCTCTTTTTCTCTTGCGCCTTTGTGCACGTTTGGCTCTTCCGCCTTGCTTTGTCTCTTTCACGCACTTGTTTCACGTTTTCTCTTAAAACTTTGTCTTTAAAACAATGCATATATATTGCCTGGATTCTTCTTTCTTTTCTTTGTGACTAATTTCTTTTGCTCACATGATGGCGTGAGTTTCTCTTACATAATGTCAAACAAAATATTTTCTCTTTCGAAGAAAAGAAGCTTCACGACTTTTTCCACGGGTTTGATGGAGGAAGTTACGAGGATTAATTCGACTTCCTCTCATCCCGGGTAGTGGCTTAACTGCCAGGGGAAATGGGAAAAGTAACGGGCAATTGCCAACGGGAATGGCAAAATGGGTTGGCAATCCCCGTCCAATTTCCCCATGTGGGAAATTGGGGAATTTTATGCCCGTTTGCCAATCCATGATTTGGCAATTGGCAAAGGAAAACCCGCGTCCGGGGAATTTGAAGGAAATTGCCAGGAAAGTGGAAATCCGGGTTTGGGATGCCAACCCGGCAGTTGGAAACAAAAGCTAACTTCCCCGGCACCAAAACTTGTCGGATGAATCTTAATTTATATTTATTTAATTAAATACTCCTTAAGTGATTAATTTAATCAAACAAGGAGCAATTAATTAATTAAATATTAATTAATTATTTTAATGTATTTTAATGCGTTTTATAAATGGCGGGAAGAGTTCTTGCCGAAAATCACGAAGCGAAGACCGAAACGATCACAAAAATAAGACGATCGCAAGGAGTCCAATGAACCATGCAAAGTAATACTTTTCAAAATTTTCTCATTTTTAATTATTTAATTGTCTTTTTTGACAATTTTGCGCAGTCAAAATTGGCTGATAACTGTTGGCTCTGATTGGGGACAAGGACTTTATGGGACGCAATGATGGACCTGCACCTAAATAGTCATGAACATGATCACAGAAAGATGGGGCACAAAAATGGGGCGACACGAGAGAGGAGACCGAAAAACAGGAACAAACAAACCAAAATCCTAAATACCTATGTACATACAGGGAACAACTCGTTTTGATTGCAGTAATATTTGAGATCGCCCTTTGTAGGGCAAAGGCAAATGAGTTCCATCAGGATACGCCAAGTAGTAAGTACTATCTCCACAAAAGTGTCTTATTTTGAACGGTCCCAACCACAGTGAGTCAAACTTCCCATGCTTTCCCTTCGGCTCACGTCTTTTATCCCAGAGAAGAACTAAATCATTGATTTGAAACTGTCTCTCTTTAGTTTTCCTGTCAAACAACTTCTTTACCTTGGATTGATGTTCCTTGATCCTGTTGGCCACTTGACTTCTTTGTTCCTCAAGCTTGGTTAGAAACATGACTCTTTTATCTAATGCATTGGTGAAGCATTCATCATCAACTGCCTGAGCTAATTTTAACGCTGGTAACTCCAATGTGACAGGAATTTGAGCATCAGTTCCATACAGAAGTTGAAATGGAGACATCCCGATTGCCCTTTTGGGAGTTATGCGGTCAGCCCACAATGCATCGTATAACTTTTTGTGCCAAGATCTTTGATTTTCTTCGACTAACTTGCGCACAATGGTAATGAGGTTTTTGTTGCTGGATTCAGCTTGACCGTTTCCCTGCGGGTAGTAATCTGATGAATGAGACAAAGATATCCCATATCCATAACAAAAACCTATCATCTCTGCAGAAGAAAAATTTGAGGCATTGTCAGTCACAATCTTGTGAGGAATTCCATAACGAACCAATATGTTTTCTTTGATGAAATCACAAATTACTGCAGTAGATGTTTGTTTCACCGGTATAGCTTCTACCCATTTTGTAAAGTAATCAGTGGCAGTGAGTACGTGGGTATGACCAGCGCTGGAATTAGGGTTCAAGACCCCGATGAAATCTAAACCCCATTGTTGAAAGGGTTCTTCAATGACAAGCGCCAAAGGCGGTGCGCCAACTCGGTCTTCCGACAAGGTGTTGTGAGCTTCACATTTGGTCACCCATTTCTGAGCATCAGAAAACATAGTGGGCCAGTAATAATGTGCTCTCAGAATTTTATGGGCCGTTACTGGGCTAGAAAAATGACCGCCGCAAGCATGATTGTGGAAGGCTTCAAGCTGACCTAGGTTTGTTGTTCTTTATCAACACATCGAGGAACATGCCATCAATTCCTTTCTTGAACAACGTGTTATCCCAAATGACGTATCTGGCGGCTCTTAGTTTGATTGCTCGTTTCTCTTTAGCTGTCAGATTTTCTGGACACTCACCGTATGTGAGGAAATAGGCAATATCAGAATACCATTCATCCGTGGTACTGACAAAAACTACCAATGGTAAATTTCCTTCAACTAGTTCTTCTTCAGAGTTAACTCGTGGTTCATTCTCTGCAATGAGTTGGCAGAGTCCTCTCCCTCGAACCAACTTGGTAGGCTTGATGTCCAGATCATATTCTTGTATCTTGGAGACCCAATTACCTCTTTTAGATCCCGGTTCCTGTTGTGTCAACATTGATTTCACCGCGGTATCCGGAACTAAGACTTTGGTGTGAGAATTCAACACGTAATACCTGAAGTGTTTTAGGGCTCTTACCACCGCGTACGCATGTCTCTCAAGAGGAGTGTAATTAAGTTCATGTTTCTTGAATCCCGAACTCATGAATGCGATAGGAGATTCAATCCCCTCTTGATTGTGCTGAGTCAAAATGGCGGAGATTGTGTGTGGCGAAGCATAACAATAAATTATAAAATCCTTCTTAAAATCGGGACACACCAATGTAGGAGCTTTTGCAATAGCACCCTTGATTTGCTCAAACGCCTCTCTACCTTCCTTTGACCATTTGAAAGATTCTTTTCCTTTCATCATATCAGCGATTTCTTTAGTCAACTCGGCGAAATCTGGCACGAACCTTCTCAAAAAATTCACCTTTCCAAAGAAAGAGTGGACTCCAGGTTTACTTGTAGGCAAGGAAAGATTCTTTATAGCTTGAACGCGTTCAGGATCGATCTTAGTTCCTTCCTTAGAAACAATATGACCTAGGAGTTTACCTTCTGTAACTCCAAACATGATTTTTGGATTCAGAGAAATCTTATGAAGTTTACACCTTTGCAAAATTTTCTCTAAATCTCTTAAGTGATCTCCTCGCTTCTTTGAAAACACTGTCAAGTCATCTAGGTATATCACAATGATCTTGTCCTTATAATCTGCAAACGCCATATCCATGGCCCTTTGAAACGTTGCACCAGCATTGATCAAACCGAAGGGCATTCTTCTATATGCGAACGTACCCCAGGGGGTAGTGAATGCAGTTTTATGTTGATCTTCTCTAGCCACCTCAATCTGATTATAGCCAGAGAAGCCATCTAGCATAGATAGCATTTCCGATCCGATTCTTGCTGCAGAATATGGTCCATTGTAGCGATGGGTAGTTATCCTTGAGGCCTTTGATTAAGATTGCGGAAATCCACGCAAATCCTAATTTCTCCATTTTTCTTGCAAACCGGTACAATATTAGCTATCCAAGTCGAATGTCGAATAGGAAAAACTATTCGTGCATCTAGCATCTTTTGAACTTCATGAAATATTGTCCCTGCAATCTTGGGATTATATTGTCTTTGCTTTTGCCTGAATGGAACTGCGCCAGGCTTCAAGGGTATGGCATGCTCCATTTCCCTGGGTTGGAAAGACTTCAAATCTTCGTATGAATATGCCAAGACGTCAGAATATTTGGTAAGGAGATTTATGAATTTCCTGCGCTCCTCAGGCGAGCAACATTTACCAATATTGATCAGGCGAGGTTTATCCTTGGTGCCGATATTAATTTGCTCATAGTCAGCAGAATTTGCAGGTCCTGCCTGCTCTTTCTCTTTAATAAACCTGTCATGTTTGTCAAAAAGTTCTTCGAGTGAAACCAACCCTTTGGGAATTTTATTTCCTCTGAGTTGAATGATGCCATCACCAGGATCTTCGTTCTCAACTCCTTCCTGATTGGGTGAGGTAGTTGATTCGCGAAATGCCGAATCACTTCCTTCAAAGTACAACTGTTCAAAATTTTCTCTCTTTTCCAAGAAGGCAATAATTTGTTGATCATCATTAAATACTTGCCAATTTTCTGCATTGTCAGGAACACTTGGCCTAAAGACCATTTCAATGGTGTATTTGTCTTGATCAAAATCTGAATGAGGAATCATTAATGACGCTGAGACTGCTAGAGAATCCGCTTTGTCATTCTTTTCACGAGGGACAGATTTAATGGAAAAAGCGTCGAAAAATTCTATGGCATCCCAAACTTTATTTCTGTAGTGTCTCAGACGATCGTTCTTTACCTGGAACTGATTTCTTACTTGTTTCACGATCAATTCCGCATCTCCAAAGACTTTCAGATTTTTTATCCCTTTCTCTTCTGCAACTTGGAGGCCAAGGATTAATGCCTCGTACTCTGCAGTGTTATTAGTATTTGAAAATTCGAGTTTATAGGAAAAAGGAAAGATTTTACCATTTGGAGATATGAGCACCACTCCTGCACCAGAGCCCGTTGAGCAACAACTTCCATCGAACTCAAGAGTCCAGATCTCATTGGAGTCTTGGCAAGTGATCTCAGGGGTATGAACTTCCGTAGTCATCATATAATTACCCATACTTGAGCCTTGGAAAAGGATCTGTGCGCGAGGATCTTCAGTTTTAGTTACTGTGAACTTTGCCTGAGTTTCCGGCATAAGTTTCTTCATTTCTCCTTTGATAGGAATCATGGCATGAGACCAGTCCATTTGAATCTCACCACCCAAATCCCTACAAAATTTTCTGCTCAACAACATTCCATACGAGGCAGGGATATCAGCAACTAAAATAGTTACCTTAACTCGCTTTTGAGGGAATTGGGCTAAAACCATTTGGGCGTCCTTAATCTGCCCGATCAAAGGAACTTGCTTGGTTTCCATAGAGTAACACGATCCGAATGTTCTCGTACAAGTCAAACCAAGAGCATGTGCTACTTTTGCCGGCATCACATTATCCGAGGCTCCAGAGTCTATAATGCAATTACTTAACTTGCATCCGTTGATAAGAAAGACACAAAGAAAGGTTCGATCTTTTCATTGGAAGGTGTAGTGGCCGCCCTGATATTTTGAGTTTTCCCATCTTTGGGAGTTCTTAGAATTCCTTTAGAGGAATGAACAGTAGAGTCACCTTTGATAAACTGGACCATCTTCTCGAGCTGATCCTTGTTGGACTTCAAGTACTCTGCCTGTGACATGGAAATTTTTGTTTTATTGATATGATCAATGATATCAAATTTAGGCAAAGTAATTGCACTTGAAGTCTCAGATATGAGTTCTTTCGAACTTGATGATGGCACACTTTTGACCTTGGTCTCGGGCTTGGTTGATACGGATGTGGAAGAAGGAGTTTTCTTCGTAATTGGTTTACTAACTGATTGATCTAACAAAGGCTCTCCTTTCTTTAAGATAGTCTTGACCTTTGAAACCTCAGTATCTCTGGACTCTTTAGGAGCCTCCTTTATCTTGGATCCTTTGAGAGTTTCCTTGGAAACCTCTCTATCTCCCGCCTTGGTGGTATCTTGGTCCTTTTTCTGAGAGCGTGTGAAGACAGCGAAGGATTGACTATTCATATCTTCTATAATTTCTTCATATTCATCTTCTTCATCAGAACGGTACTCAAAGAAATGATTATTGCTTTCTTCCTCTGGATCTTCAACTGTAGGTTCAGATGCCTCAGAATCGGGCTCTTCCTCATCAACCTCGACGACCTCAATCTCATCATCGCTTTCTTCAATGACATCACATTTGGAATTAGTTGCGGGAGCTGCTTCAATAGCAAGCCTCGTTGGAGCACTGCGCAATCCACGGCTTTGTTGGGAACGTATCCTTTTCGTGGGATATCTTTGTAAGGAGCAGGTTTACTACTTTGAGCAACTTGCTTCTTCAAAGCTAGCATATCATTAGCCAACTTAGTGAGTATAGTTTCTGAAACGTTGGGAGTTTCTTGACTCTTTCCTTTGAGGGAATTTTTCTTGAATTTTCCTGCCATGATTAAGTCATCTTCGATTTCTATGGCCAAAGATTGAGCAAGTTCCAAAGTAGCCACCCTGGCTCTTCTTAGCTGATAGCACACTTCTGGTTGTTGTGCGTTAATAAAGAAACATTTTTGTCCATCAGGGTTGGGACGAATCCCGGTAGGAACTTTGTTTACCATCTTGTTGAATTTGGCCACGAAATTCCTCATGGGTTCTGTAGGCTCTTTCTTTGCCTGAGATAGTTGGGCAAGAAGAGCATGTTCATCTTCGGCTGTTTTGAATCGATTTTCAAACTTGGTTTTCATATCATCCCAACTTGTAATACATCCATTGGGTAGATGATGAAACCAATCTGCAGAAGATATCATGCGATGTCTCGATGAAGAGCGAATAGCAACATCTTCGTATTCTAATGACAAAGCGGCACATGCAAAAAGGCAAAAATATGATCCTCGGTGAAGTCTTCCCATCTCCGTCGAACTTGGGAAGAATCTTTCTTGATCCTCGTGGGAGTTCATGTCGGCGAGTAAGGCCCGATGGGCCTATGGCATTTCCCATGGTACATTGGCTGCCATTGGAGGAAAGGTGGTATGCGTAGGTAAAACAATGTGAGCGAGGACAAGTGCTTGGTGGTAGTGATTCCTTCCTTGCTTGCTCTTTGGGACTTGATCTGAGGCTCGCGAGATCTACGAGGTGTGTTCTTCTTAGGAGGAGATAACTTGAAACCAAATTTTCCTTGAAAATCAAAGGTAGGGTCAGATTTACCTTTAGCTTTTTCTCCTCGCGTAAACCTCTTTCCTTCCAGCTTGGAATATTTATGGTGAAGAGATCACTAGCGTGTTCCGACCAGCTCTAGCCTTTTCTCTTTGCTCTCTTTCTTGAGCTATTTGCGTCTGAATAACTCTAACAACTCTCGCAGCTTTCTCTTCTTCGTTATCTAGTACTGATGCGGCGAGATAAAAATGATGGTTACTTGTGCGCTTTTCCCAAATAGCTTGCCTCAAATCTGATGATATGTCTTCTTGAGTATCTGCAAAAACAAGATTTGGTTGCGCAAGATGGGTGGGTTACTGTAATGGTCATCTGACTTATTACAGGTGGAAGAGGGCCGCGTCGGTGAACAACTATCAACACGTGCCCAAGAGGTCTTCGGCCACGAGTGCGGGTGCTCTTCTTTAAGGTCTTCGATGTAGATTTCTCTGTCATGGCTCTATCAATGACCACAAATTGCTGCAAGCTTTCGCGGTTTTCCCAAGCTACTATTCGAAGGTTGGCAGTGATATCTCCTTGGAAATCTTCGTCAGCACAAGGTTCGGTTGAAGAAGCTGGAGCTTGTGCAGAGGGGATAGTCATAAAGATTTAACCAAGCCTTTGGTTAACGATTTACGAATCCCGGTGAGTGTAAAAAGCTGTTAGCATATGGATTTGCACGCATGCAAATGACATGCAGCAGTGTGGGAGAAGTCCCTCCTCGATGAAGGTGAGTGCCTTTATTGAAAGCCAAAAGCTGTATTTACATGCATGTACATTCAAAATTGTATGTGGGGGTGTTTTGGAACATCAATGGAAGAAAAGTGAATGAAGGAAATGGAATGAAATGAAAGAAAGGAGTGGAATGGAATGGTGAAAGAACATGCTGAGTTAGGTAAAAAGCAGAGCCTAATATTGCATGAAGAGAAAAGATGAATAACCAACACAAATAAAGCGGAGTTTGAGTTAGCCAAACAAGAACATAAAAGGAACACACATGAGCAAGTAGATAGTCGAGCTTGATCATTGTGAACTAGAACAATGATTACTAATGTTGTGATAAGATCAAAGATAATATTTGCATGCGAGATTTAAACACCTAACATCTAATGAACATAAGAACACCAAATGTTACGAGAGAGACGATGAATGAGACACAAAGTTCTTATTCCATTAACTCCAAAATGTTTTTCACAAAGAACACAAAGTTTCTTCTGAAAACAAAGCTTGCACAAAAGTATCTTCTTCTCCTCTCTCAAAGTCACCCTTACAAATGAGCCCCTCACTTCCTTTTATAACCCAAAAGTTGGTTACAAAGTAGTTAGGGTTTTAAATGCACATTAAATAGGGCACTTGAGTGACTTTGACTTTTTTTCAACCAACTTTTAAAAAGTGACTAAAAATAGAAACCACTTAAGTTAAAAGGTCATTTAAGGAAAAATACATAAATAAAAGAAATGGGTACATGTGGACCCCACTTAAATGACTTGTATGCACACGTAGACATCCTAGTCAGTAATGTGCCACCTAGATCAAGACACCTAAGATCAGTGCCTTATCCATTGGGCCAAGAGTCCGCCTATCCCGATCGTGACGGGAATGAACTCATTAGCTTGTGCTCTGCAATCCTCCAAATGAAAAGAGTGCTGAGTTTGAAACTTGAGCAATTCATCCACCCCTCTATCTGAGCAATATCATGGTGTGAGAAGATTTGTCTTCATTCGTATTCATATTCACAATTCTCCACATGCTCAAAGTACCTTTCCATGGTGAATTATTCATTTGTCACGAGACCGTAGTCGTTACGCCACCTTAGTTTATCGAATCCAACCACGGTCTTTCGCCATTGGGAAGATCTTGATAGCCAAGTTTGCGATTCTTGCACGGAGTTATGTCCTTTTCTTTGTCACCATCCCAAAGTGTTGATCTCGAGCGAGAATTTGTGAGACTTGAGTCTTGGAAATCCATCTCCTTTTCCCCATTGTGAGCAGTGGTGTTGAAAAATCATCGAAGTGATTTATGAATTCGTTGACACACACCTTAGCGTAGTATTTGGTCTTTTTGGAGTGATGGATTCTAACATTTACGCAATCGCTTCCAAGTTTATCACTATTGGCTTGATGACCCTCTTTCGATTCTTGAGGGGTATCATGTAGCGGTGGGAACCTCTCCAGTACCTCATTGTACATGGTTCTCGTGTTCGTTGGGAATCTTCATCACGCTGAAGGGGATCACCTTCGGGTGTTGCTGAAATTGGATCTTCTTGTTGTGAGAAAGATGTTGTCGCCATTTTCTCCATTTGTGATGATTCTTCAAATGTAGGCAGTGAAAGAACCGGATCATCAACTTTTGGTTGAGAAGTTGTGACTACTCCCACAAGTTAGGTGGTATATTTTGAGGTACTTCATCATGTGAGTTCCACCTCTAGAAATTGTGTGATATAGATTACAAGGTGCTTTGCGCATGAACCAATGCTTATGAATTATAGTGTTGAGTTGTTGATTAGGCACGAAGAATTAGGCAATCATGCGCAAAGATGAATGATGATTTGGAATGAGAAATTCTCGAGATGTGCTCCTTATTCACTTAGGTGTTTAGGCGACTCAACTCATGAATGAGCCCTTAATCGTATCGCTCCTAGCTTGATTACGAGCTCATGCATTTTCAACTTGAATCGAACTCCCATGGCGATCCATGCCCTTCGTGTCGTCTTACCTTCTTTCCGAGAACCGAACTCCCCGAGTTCTTCTCTCGGCTCAAACTCACTTGAATACCGAGCTTAACCCGACATTTTTGAAAAGAATGGTTTTACCACAATGCTCACGGTTCTTCGTTATTATATAACACTTGTAGTAAGAATGTTTTGGCTTTGCCATAATAAGCACATTTGTACCTCCCAAACGATGAGAAAATGCTATTACAATAAAGACCTAATGCTGCCATGATGATGACCCGAGTTGAAGCCCTCGGCATGTCGATAGACACCCTTAAGGCGATTCTTGGCAAAGAGCTCCTCGGTATTTTGGCGGTGGATTCTGCAAATCCGGCTCAATCAACAAGTTTTTCGAACTGGTAAAAGAATACCTTTTTTTTATTATGCGATTGGATGTACATAATGGAAGGGTATAAATATTGCCTATTGCCATTATAGTTTCTCAAAGAGACCATTTACAGTAATGAGGATGTAGTACATGAAGCGGCAGCGGGTATTTTGAGTCGGCCTTCACATTCAATTCATTTCAGGGGAAAAATAAAAATAAAATCTTTGAGCAATATGAATCGTTTCATTACGCACCGTAATAACCTTCATCTCACGATTCGGGAATTTTTATGGAGCCTTGAATAGCATGACTCAATCCATCGCAATATTACACATTCTTTCGAAGGCCGATGAAAATGCGAGAATATAACAAGTCACAAAACAATTTATTTTTTCAAACATACTTGCCACGGTTCGTCGGGTCGCATTTTTTATTTTATTTGAAAAACTACAGTGCAAACCAATAATAATGCAAGCACGGTAAAAAGACAGATTGGCGCTTGAGATCAATCGATGATGTTCTCTAGGAGTATGGTCGCGACTTTGTCATTTGTCATGACAATGCGGTTTGGGCATGCGCCTTTCTACGAAAAAGCGCGTGGAGTTCTCCTTTTGCATGCGTGGAGCTGGCCGTATGGTTGTAGACCGCGCGCCGTGCTTGTTGGTGTATGCTTCCTAAACTTCGCCTTAAACCACGAATGCTTGCCTGCACACTTTGTTCACGTTTTGTTCTTTACGCGCCTCTTTGTCTCCACTCGCGCACTGTGTTGTATTTCTAAAACTTTGTCTTTGCTGTCTCTTCTGCGCACTGTGCACGTTTGGCTCTTCCTGCCCTTGCTGTCTCTTTCACGCACTGTTCACGTTTTCTCTTAAAACTTTGTCTTTAAAACAATGCGCATATATTTGCCTGGATTCTTCTTTCTTTTGCTGTGACTAATTTCTTTTGCTCACAATGGCGTGGGTTTCTCTTACATAATGTCAAACAAAATATTTTCTCTTTCTGAAGAAAAAGAAGCTTCCCTGACTTTTTCCACCGGGTTTGATGGAGGAAGTTACGAGGATTAATTCGACTTCCTCTCATCCCGGGTAGTGGCTTAAGTGCCAGGGGAAATGGGAAAAGTAACGGGCAATTGCCAACGGGAATGGCAAAATGGGTTGGCAATCCCCGTCCAATTTCCCCATGTGGGAAATTGGGGAATTTTATGCCCGTTTGCCAATCCATGATTTGGCAATTGGCAAAGGAAAACCCGCGTGCGGGAAATTTGAAGGAAATTGCCAGGAAAGTGGAAATCCGGGTTTGGGATGCCAACCCGGCAGTTGGAAACAAAAGCTAACTTCCCCGGCACCAAAACTTGTCGGATGAATCTTAATTTATATTTATTTAATTAAATACTCCTTAAGTGATTAATTTAATCAAACAAGGAGCAATTAATTAATTAAATATTAATTAATTATTTTAATGTATTTTAATGCGTTTTATAGCACAGGAAGAGTTCTTGCGAAAATCACGAAAGAAGACCAAAGCGATCACAAAAATAAGGCGATCGCAAGGAGTCCAATGAACCATGCAAAGTAATACTTTTCAAAATTTTCTCATTTTTAATTATTTAATTGTCTTTTTTGACAATTTTGCGCAGTCAAAATTGGCGATAATGAGTTCTAAGCGATCACGGGCACCCAAAGGAGGTCCTGACACCCCAAGTGCCCCGACCTTGCACATGCACCTATTCCCTGGCATTCTCAACATTTTTGTATTTTTTTGGGCTTGGTTGCGACACTTTGCTTTCTGTTTTATCGGTTTGTCAACTCGGCACGATTTGCATTTATTGTGAATCAACTAAGTACTTTACCCTCTCTTTTTGCAACTAAGGTTTTTATATATTTTTAGCTTAGTTGCTTGTGTCAAATATGTACTTTATTGCATATTTATATTTGCATTGTTGCTTAAATAACATTTTAGCACTTATTTTCCAATATTTGTTAAATGAGAGGAATGGTGGTGATTTTTTTGGGTTTGTGTCCACACTATGGGGTTTTGGGATTTGTTTGTGGGGTTCGTTTCCTCATTGAGGCTTCCATGGAAATAAAACTACTAATTTTTTTCTAGTACCATTTAGGTTCAATTATGTTAAGCTTTAATTCTTACGCATAAGTCAATTTCGTTTGAATTGGTGCATTTCTTTAGTAATATGTCGACTACATCTCTTTCACTACATGCACACATGAATTATTTCATTGCACATCACGATCAAATTAGAGATAATTGTGAGGTTTTTTTGTGGTTCATATTCAAACAAGAGGTATTTGAGGTTAAACATTTATTGGATATCAACGATCAACAAATGTCCACGAGTCAATACTAAGAAAAATACATCTACATTGTTCACATGTTTGACATGATGTCAGATGTAGGTTCATTTGATCCACTTGGAATGCCTTGACATAATGAAATGAAGCAAGGGTGATAAGATATTAAGGAGCAACGACCTCCTTCGATTAGGTCAATCAAAAATTTATATTTATATTTTATTTTTATACACAGTAAGAAATGGTGATGTGGAAAATTTTATCTCGTTGGTTGACATAAGAAAGCTTGTTATATTAGCATTTTAGTTGGAAGTATACAAAGTAGTTTGAGATGAACACATATTTTTTCCACTAATTGTTCAACGGTCAACCCCTACCATTATTGAATGTGAGTCTTATTCTCATGTTAGTTGAGGGTGATGACCTTGGCAAGTTTCCTCCATGTGTAGGCTAAGTAAATGTTGAACCCTAGTCATTGGTTTTGTCATTGACGTCAAGTGGCATTGATGGAAAAGGAGTGAATGGTGAAGTGAGGATCTGTAAGGGACATTAAGTTTGATTGGTATTGCCTTATTAGTGGTATATTGAGCATTCAAGATAGTTTCGGTGGTCCGAGGCTTGGTCAGTGATGTAGGATTTATCTGAAAGTAGAGTGTATATTGGTATGCTTGGATTAGAGGTTCTATAGGTCAAAAATGATGATGTTAGCATGGGCAAGAGCTCTTACACTGAATTTAAGGTCATTTGGTGGAAGTCTCAGTTGAAACTAGCTCATTTAGGCTTGTTTCTAGAGTCTAATGAGGTGTGAAAGGTCGATATAGGTCATGACAAGACCATATGAGCATGTAAGGAGCCGGGGATGGTTTTAGGGCATGTATGAGAAACAACAAGGTTTACTTTAGCTCCGGAGGAAAAATTGAGAATTTTAGCAAAGTATGCAAAAAGTTTAAGAGAAATTGGTTGAGAAATGAATAAGTTATGAGCATTTTTCTAACAAGTTTTCTCTCTCCTCAAGCCTCCTTGAAGCATTAGGTACAAAATGAATGGTATTGACCCCAAATGACTTGTGCGAGTTAAAAACTTCTCAATAGTGTAAAGGACTCTACGAAGGAAAAATGGTGAAATGTGTGTTCTCCAAGCATGATTGGGTTGTACTTATTAGCTATGATTTTGCAACATTTACATTTCCAGTCTATCTCGGTATTGAAGACTTCAAAGTAATCTGCCATATGTAAAATCTTGTGCCACAAAGACTACTCATTGCGCTAGAAGATCCCTAATCACCTTCTATGATCATTTGGTGAATACTTATCCCATTTTCCATCTTCTATCAAAATGCAATCTTACATGCAAGTGACAAAGCTTGGAAGGTTCTTAAAGAACATCTCAATGCAATATCTTGTTATTTGGAGTAAGGAATGAGTATGGTCATCGATGAAAATCTAAAATTAAATGTTGAGCTATGAATGGTTAGTAGAAGCAAGACTCGACAATAAAATATCTTGAGTAAGATTTCCTTGGAGTGTTTCAAACATGAGTGATTGTAATATCAAATGAATGTCTTATAGGTGAAACTTGCTCAATATGGTAGCACTCTATATAGAAAGAGCAAAGAGGTTAAAGGGCTCTTAAAACTTGTTTGGATACTCTTAGAAAAGACTTTCAAAAAGTTTGTTTCTTCACTTCTTGAAAACAAGACGTTAACCTCTGTCACAGTCTAGAATGAGTTGTATCTCTCCTTGACTCATGAAGCTAGTAAATCACTTTATGTCAAATGGGCTCAGAAGATTTAATGAAGACACTTGTTGAACTCAAGGAGGTGTCCACAAAAGAAGAGAGAGGCCAACCGGTGGAGGAAATACTTTTACAGGATGTAAATACTCAATTGTAAGCATTTTTGTGTGGACTGTGCAATGAAAAACAACATTACGGTGAGTCTTAAGAACCTGATCGTGAGCCACAATGCATGAATAACATTAGTAGAGGTTGGCGTGGGGTTTGTGGAGCTTGCTGACAGAGAGGAAAGTATAATTATAAGCTAGAAACAATGCCTTTTAACCTCTAGAGCCTTACAGGTCTTTGAAAACCATGATATTAGGGTTTTGAGAAGGAAAAATGGTGAAACTTGACAACGAACCGATAAAAAAATTCAAACTCGAAAGAAACCTCTCTTTAGGGTGTCATTTAATTGTTTGAGAAGGAAGAAGATTGATTCATTAGTGCAGCCCAGAGTTATTTATGACAATTTACTTGAAAGCAAGAGGTTGTAATTCAATTTACAATCATACAAGTGAAACAAATACAATCTTTCCAAAATTGAAGGTCGAATCATCATGAAATGCTCCATAAAGATAGTGAATGTCACAAGCAAACCATATTTGTCCTTGAATGGATATGGCGGTCTTTGAAGACACATGACGATAAGTGCAAATCTTCTTGGTAATTGTCTCGGTTGAGTAGCCAAATACAAACTTTCTTCAATAGAAGCTTGGAATAGTGGAACATTACCCTCTTGGCATCAATTGAAGAGCAATGGAGTGTATTGAATCTTCTCAGAGTCTATCAGTGTTGTAAACAATGAATGACATAGCCTAAACACAAAAATTTGGCTAAGTTACTAAGTGTCTTATCTACTTGTGAAGTTGAAGAGTTGTGGAACTCTCTAGTTCGAGGTAGCTGGGTTCATGGAGAAGCTAAAGGGCCATAGGAAATTACATACTTTAAAAGACATCCTCCCTAACTCGAATCAAGAAGGTGAAAGGGCAATTTGTCTTGGACAAGAAAATGAGTAAGTCAAAGGTCATGATAGTGAAGAGCATATAAGTTAAAGAGTTTATACAGTAGGGTTGGAGCAAGTATATTGAGCAAGGTGTTGAAAGATAAAAGTGTGTGTATATAAACTAAGATCTATGCCTAGTTTTTGTATATAAAAGAGATAATACTTGAAAAATAGTATTGAAGCTAGTAGAAGAAATAATACGGTGAGTGATCAAGAATAATTACGAGAAAGATAAAGGTGGTCGTATGACGGATGTGTATATATGACTTTGATTCATAAAAGTTGATAATGCACGTTCAAAGTAGAAAAATGCGATGAAGAGTATCGAGTTGAGAAGACATTGAAAATATTGTTTTGTGAAGTCTTGATGTTTTAAGGATAGGTGACAATGTTATATCAAAGCATGAATGAAGGGGATTAAGACTATATATAAAGGGTGTGAGATAAAATGAGGTAATGGAGCAGAGAGGAATAGACAAAGGAGTAAAAACAAAGAGACAAAAGTGATTTTGAAGAGGCAGTGAGGGTGAAAAGGGGGAAGAGCCCAAATACATGATACATGAAAGGTCGGATCACGAGTGCAAATTGATGAGTTACATAAAGTTGAAGGCATAAGATATTTGAAAGGAACTTGAACTAGAAAGAGCACAAATACACCTCACATATGCATAACACACTGATTATGTACAAGACTTAATTGAAGTGTGAAAAACTTGAACTTATGAATGACATAAATCAGACCAATATAAAGTGATTAGAGTTGAGGAATCGGGAGCATGAATCTATCGATAGATCTGGTAGGGCATGAATGTGTAATTATTTCATGATTAAAGCATGCAATATTGTTGAATCGGGTGTTGAAGAAATTTGAGTCTATGGCGATGGTTAAAACTAGAAGGAGCTTTGAGAATGTAGGTTGAAAATAGAGAATATAAAGTTATGTAATCAATATAGAAGAGCCAAGATGAATGAGTGGTATATTGTATAAAGGCATGAATATGATCCAATGTTTGAAGAAGTCTGACATCGTGAAGTATAAAATGAGCCAAATGAGTGAGCAAAAGACAAAATCCAGCAACACATTGAACACAAGTTAAATATGAGCTTGATTGTGTGTTTTCAAAGTGTAGGAAGTGACGTAGAGATGAACATGAATTGATCCTTGTATGACATACATTGAGAGCGATTGTTGAGCGGGTAATAAGAAGAATAGTGATTTGGAGACAAAATTGAGAAATAAAGTAAGCTAATTTAGAGGTCACTAATGAGTGCATTAGTTGACTTGTTTATATCATCTATGTGCTTATTGATTTGTCATTAAACATGATTTATTAGTGCATGGGGATGCTTTATGCGATTATATCCTAGTAAGTTCAATGCATTTCTCTTGTTTTGTTTCATGCAACTTATTTACAGTAGAATCTCCACCAATCGCCTCTGTGAGTGAAATGTGGTGATATGTGTAGGATAATAGTGGACATTTATTGTTAATGCTTTGAGAATTGTAATCAAGGAGTCTAAGTCTGGAGCCTTCGTAAATGTCATGGAAGACCTTTTCCATTGACAACCTATAAACATGGATCTTGTTTTTAGTAGTTCTATAGGATTTAATGAACTTTAATAGGGTTGTTAGTGGAAGAACTCGGTGCCTACAATTTTGGCATGATGTCTATATAGACATCTCCTTGAAGAACAATTTAGTAGTTAGTTGATGTTGGTGTATGCGATGCGGTTTAGAACAGTTAGTATCTATTTTCGATTATCTACCAAATGAGTATGTTATTGAACTTTTCTAAATCAATATATTAGATGTTGTTTTGAATATCCTGTGGTGTTGAGATTACCTCCATTCCGAGGAAGAGCAAGGGCCCACTTGACCAAGGGGACTGAAGGATTTTACATTTATGCATGCTTGTGGTTTTTGATAATTTATAGTTTGAATGCAATTGCTTCTTTCCTTTCGCAATTTCCATTCAATGTGTGTTATTTCCTTTCATGCAATTTCAATTTTGAGTGTGTCATTTCAATTATGCAATTTCAATTCAGAGTGTGTGTTATTTGAATTATGTTATATTGATTTGGTGTGTGCATTCCAATTCCAGCATAGTATTTCCATTAAAGGCATTTCATTACGGTGATTTTGTTTCAAGGTAGTTTAGCATTACATTTCCATAGATTAGTAGAGATAGAGTGGTATCCCCGATTTCATCCTCGAAATCTATGACTAACCTATCCAGAAAAAATTCGTACTTTTAAAATAATGGGTCGTTTTGTGTTTTTATTGCGAGAAATTTCTTGTATTGTGTCAAGATATTCCCACAGAGCCATTTTCACCAAATACCCAGATGCCCAAAATTGTTATATTCTGTCATCGGGATTTGTCTGCGGGAAATTTGTATTTAATTATTTTGAGCCCCATTTGAGGCAATTTGCGCTCCGATTTAACCCTGTTGTGATCGAACATATCATTATTCCTATATACCAGAAGGGTTTTAACTAGGAATGAGTTCTGCACTTTATTTGTGACTTTTGGCAACTTTTTGTGTTTTTGTGTTTTTCCCATTTCGTTTTTTGTGAAATTTCTCTAGATCGATTCCTCTCCGGTTTGCCCGATTCTTGGCTTGGAGTAGCGGGATCATATACGCATGTTATGCCGGAAGGAAGTCACATTAGAGGTCAGGTTCATTGGGAAAAGACGAAGTCGCACACTAAAAAGCCTCTTACGAAGGTTGCCTTGCATTTTGGAAAACAAAGGATTAGAATGGATGATGGGAAAATTAGGAGCGAGGCGGTGAGATTTTGTACCTACCTCTGCAGGTACTTTTTCCCATGATAGAAAAGTCACTTAAGTTGCGGTGGGAAAATTAGAGGCAAGCGAGTGACGAAAATTTATTGTCACACTGCCTTGCAGGTAAAAATTCCCATTGTTGAATAAAAGAAAGATCATTAAAGTGAAACATGAGATTTTATTGCTTGCATTGCGGGGTAAATAATCCCATTATGGAAGTCAAATGACTTAAGTGTGATGGGATTTTTGGGTTGCTAAGCAGGTAAAAATTCCCATTGTCATGTGTTTTTAAAAATAGAATTCTCTTTAGCCAAAAGTGTGACCCCTTTAGGAGATAAAGTAGCCTATTAATTAATTAATTTAATTAATTCCTCTTCTAAAATTGGCGCCCAAGCATGGAAGAAAGTCAACAAAAGCAAAGGGGAATAAAGGAGATGAAAATAGATTGTCTAAATTAAATAAATAATATTTATTTAAAGGCAGCCCCTTCATGCTAAAAAGTGTGCCCCATTTGGGAGAAGAATAATACTTTTTAAAGTATTTAATGATTAAATTAATTTCTATTTTCAGTGGCTAAGGTTAAAGCACACTGTGAAGCTTAAGTGGAGTGAAGAGTGAATGATTAAATTCATTAAATTTAATTTATTGGATGGTTGTCCTTAAACATGCAATTTTAACACACGATCAAAGAAAAACATGATTTTTAATTAATTAATTGCCGAGGAATAGGAAGGGCAATTATTAATTATAGAATTATGATGGTTATATAAGTATGGGCTGCCATAAGGATGAATTAATTAATTCACGAGGTAAAGAAGTGCAGCCCGGAGGAAAAGTGCGCCCCCATTTGGAGAGGATTTTTGCTCAGAAGAAGGTGGATTTAATGCTAAAAGTTTCCAATTTTGGCGCATGCATTGAAGGAGGTTGATTTTTGTGCGGATAATTGTTTGCATAAGTGATATAGGTGCTCGGGTGAAGTTGGAAAAATTCATGCTCACAAATAAAACATTTTTGGGGCAGCAGGCTTGAATAGTGCAGATTTTTATGATTAAAAATCACTTGTTCATGTTCGGTTGCCATCTTTGTTTGAATTAATTGTAGGAATTCATTACAGGTGCTTTACAAAAGAAAATGAGCTTTAATCAATGTCCAATACATTGAATATATCCTCCGAATCTGAAGAATTATCTAGATCTGCACCAGTTTTGAAGAAATCCGGCCAAATAAGAAGAAAAAGAATTGTTCAGACAAAGATAGACAAAGCCATGGCAAAGAGGGACAAAAAAGAAAGCACAACGGAGTCATGCATCACTTCCAAATTTGCAGACATAGGAGAGACAAATCTAGGTCTAGAACCTCTTTCCGAATTGATTGATAGATCCGAGAGGAAAGACTTCACTCATGCGTGCGGTTAAAAAAGCGGTGGAATTATTGAGCTGCATGACCTTTCCATACACAACCCGATTGTTAGAGTTCGTTATGGAGTGTGCTAGATCTTATCATCCTTCATCCGGATCGGTGTGAGATCTACAGGGAAAACAATAATTCGGTTGGGCAGAGTTCATCAATTATTGTTTGAAGATTTCCAGCGCGAAAGGTGGTGACTTCCATTAGCTTTGAGATGCCGGCAAGAGAGTGGGAGAAGCATAGAGTTGATTGTGTGAACATAATGAATAATGAGATACATGAAGAAGCTCGAGATCTCCTTCTAAGTTCCTAAGAACTCTTCGCGGTCCAATCAGTGGGAGGTTGATGATATTGTCAAATTATTATGCGGGGATTAATGGCGAGGTGAATGCTCACACTTTCCGTACATGGATGTATGCTTTCATCAGGACCATTGAAGTCAACAAGGTTGATTCCATAATCAATTGGTGAAATCATTAGCGATAACATTGGTGAAGCGACTCGAAATGTGAAGCGTACTTTCGACTTCAAAATGACTTCCTACTTGGTATCGCTTGACTTCACAAGGCGTCTTCTCCAACTTGGATAGATGTGGCGTTCTTCTAAGGACCCCATTTTGAGTGCTACCCATACTACTTTGTACTGCGTGCGAGAAAGATTTCAAAGTGGTCAATGATGGATTCTTCTATGAATTCATTTATAGGCTAGATAGGGACCTAAAGGCCAACAGGGTGAGCAAGGAAGCGTGGGAAGCTGTATCCAAAATTGGCAGTCTATTCATTCAGTTTGTGGATTTCACATACCTCAGGGTTACTGGCTTTTCTGGAGAACCGGTTAAGCTACCCAGATATCCGAATGATAGATTGATCACCATGGAGCTGAGCAGACAACTTGTGGAGATACATGACCTTCAGTCGAAATGACACAAGTCTACGGGCTTCTTCCCAATTTGTGGGACATTATATATGAGAGAATTCATAGAGCTCGAGGGATGGAGAGCGCTTGAAATGTTATCCGAGTATGAGCAAGAATTCTTCCGACCTGGTGAACTTGATCCATTTGGAGTAGCCTAGGAAGATGATCTCCCAGAGTACGCACATGTGCCTTCATTAGAGGATTTCTGGATGAAGTGCAAAAGTGGGTACGAGGTTAGAAAAGAAGGATTTTAGTGAGGCTATCAAAGCCGGCAAGTGTTCGACTTTAGACTAGCATGGATACTCTGCGGATCTTAAAGATGATGGGAATGTGTTACTCGACGCTTACCATCAAATGGGAGGAGATAAGTCGTACTTGAGGATAACGTAGGGGCTGCCATACGATTGAAGAAAGGTGCAGTCTTTGTTGGTGAATACTTCAAACTAGCAATTGACGAAGGGATCTTGCCTTGATGAAGCAGCGATGAATCAAATCATGGGCAACTTCAAGCATAGGAGATTCCTCAAGAGAATGCGGAGGAGAAAGCAGAAGGTCGAGAAGTTGAAAGTACACATAAGATCTCAATCGAAGGGGATCACTTCACGGCTATGACTTTAGTTTCGGCTTCTCCAGCATCCAAGACTTCACCGATCACATTGTTGCACCTCGGCAGACACTTCCATGCCTCCCTTGAATCCGGCGACATTCATCTTCTCTCCTCGGCCACTCCTTTAGCACTGTTCGAAGAGACATTGAAGCTGCTGAGATGGCGAGTTTGAAAGAGCTTTTCCTTGGATGACTCGAGAAGATGGCAGCCATAACACCGTAGCACTTTCTAACGGAGAGGAATAGAGCGGGAGATAGTAGTGCACTCAACAACTTCTCATTCTCGAGAAGTAACTTCTCAGAATGGTTGGATTCGCACTTGGTTCCGAAGCTAGAATGGAGATGAACTTGGAAGAACATGACTTGCAGCCTACTCAGGAGCCTAGGTGGAAAAATAGAAGACCTAAAGTTGCTAAGGTAACTTCAAGGTTGATCATCGAGGAGTTGGGGCAAAAGTTTCTGAGATGTCAATTCGGCGGAAGGAAAAAAGGAAGATGAGCTCACGGCGGAAGATGTGCGGTAAGCAGTACCCCTCGGTCAAGCCACCACGAGAAGGATTGAAGCAAGATACACGAGACATTAATAGATGCTATATTCCTTAGGCTTGACAGAGAAAAGGCGAAGAAAGATGAACTTGACGGTATCTCAGTTGTGTGAGATCATAGCCAAGGTTGCTAAACCTTCCACTTAGCCCATTTTAGAGTAGGTGAGTGATCATCTTATGTAGGAGATGGAGGATGCAAGCAATCAGGTGAAAGCTATTGATGAATGGAAGAATATGATTATTTGTCAAACTTCTGTATAACTTGGAGAGGTGTGCCCGCTGAAGGTTATGAAGCGATGCAAAAAGTAAATCAGTGAAACAGCGTACGAGCATAGTAGATATGAACACAATTGCTAAGAGTAACTTGAGTACTTTGGTTGAAATCAACAAGTCACGGAGATGTATTGATTGCAGAGCGATTTATCTTGGACGGATCAATTGAGAAGGGGAAGTAAATGGAGTTTGCAGTATCTTTCCATTTGGATCTCCGCAGAGTTTTGCTGAAGAGGATGCAGGCACTTGAGAGTAGGACATCGTCCTTACCAGATAATATCATTTCTTTCACTGAGGAGGAAGTGGTTGGGAATGTTACTTCATACGTACAGATCGTTCCTAGTAGAGTGCCTAATTCCTTGGAAGGGTCTCTTCTGATGGTACAAAAGAGAATTGATGGAGCTACTAAACCTTCACGATGAATTCCATTAGTAGACTGGTGGCACTATGAGCGGATATTGCGAGGTTTGAGCCAAGCTTGGAAGATGTGGAAGCATGTATCAAGTGTTGAGCAAAGGATTGCTGCGATTCAGACAAAAAGGAAGCGTGGCTAAAACAGATGGGAAGATGTTGAATCACATGTTAGACAAGTATATTCAATATATCGAACAAAAGAAGACATAAATGTTCTGATTGGCTTGACTTCTTCTTCTATTGTTTCTTCTTCTATTTTCCATGTTCCCGGATGAAATTGTAAAGTTATTGGTTTTGAAACCATTACTTAAAGTCACGTGGAACAATTCTATTAGTTAAGTGATATGTGTCACTTAAGGAGAAGTTAGTGGAGGATGATTGCCAAATGTCATATTTACTTGTTTATGTTTGATTCGATTGAGTTTCCCATTTTTACTTTCCTCCTACATTACTATAAGTAGGAGAAGAACCTCGGGTTAAGGATCGAAATTTGTAAGCAGCATCCTTGTATTCCAGACTTTGTCTTTGAAACCCTTGAGAGCCACTTGAAGCAAAGGAATATACAGGAGCAGATTTTTAGGAGAACTTTGTGTCACGGTGTATTGTGTTTCTTGTTTTTTTATCTTAGATCTTTAAATAGACTTTGTGTTATTTCACATCTAGATCTAGAGCTACTTTTGCTTATAATTATGTGTTTATATCTATTGGTTTCTTCTATGTGCATGCAATCAACTCTACTATCTATTAATGGGATGCACATTTTATAATGACACTAAATAATTCCTTTCTTAAACTTACCGCTTATTTCAAATCAGTAAGAATATTGTAGATTTATACCACGTAATATCCAAAGAATATCTCCAAATAAAGTACAAGTAGGGAACACTGAAAGTGACACTGAATCTAATACAATGCCTAGAAGCCCTTCTAAACATTCTACATCATCCTATTTAGAACTAGAACAACCTTTAGAAATGGGAGACAATGGGAATAATGAGAACCGACCCTTGGGTAGAACCTTTACCTATCCCATTGTCTTAGATGAAGATGAGGATGCACCTATGAAAAATATCTCACCATCCATCCTCCCTATCTTCCGAGGAATGTCTACAGAAGACCTAGATCAGTTCTGTTGAATTCAAAGTTCTTTTCTAGACATATGACTATAAAACAGATAATCAAAAACTCAAACTATTTCCTTCCACCCTCAAAGACTCTGTTATGAGGTGGTTCATGGGATTGTCCCCTAACTCCATTCATTCTTGGGAGAACATGGAGACAATTTTTTTGGAAAAATATCAAGACTACTACATAGGGAAGAGATAGGAAAGAAGAGTTCTTCCAGATAAAGCAAAAGGAAGATGAAAATCTAGAAGATTATCTGGATAGATTTCTCTTTCTCCATCGGAGGAGTGGTTATGAGTTACATGTAGAAATCACTAAGATAATTTTCCTTAAAGGACTTGATGAGGAAACCAAGGATTCCCTCCATCTTATGGGAGGAGGTGATGTGCACAAACTTAGTATGGAAAATATCACTGAGCTATGTAGAAGTTACTCTAGAACACGAGGAGGTATAAGGAAAAGAAAAACATCCAAGATTGCCCTAGGTACCTCAAAACTTCTGGAGGAAATGGATAACATGAAAACAAACATCTTTTCATAATTAACATCAACCATAGATGGGATGGGCTGAAAGCCAAGACCAGTGTTGCTAAAAGAACCTCTAGACATATACTACCCTAAATGTAGGAAGAGACATCCTTTGAGAGAGTGTCCTTTGGATGTCACAAACATGTGTTTGATCTGTGATGTCACTGATCATGATACTAACCATTGCACTTTCTTACCTCAGTTGAAAGAAGGATTGAATGTCATGTCTCAAGAAAATGCAGAGGTAAACTTTGTTCAAAGGCCAAATAATCAAAGTTGTGTATGCCCCTAGACCTACTCAGAACCCCTGGATGATGTCATGGCCCATCAAGCTCCTCAACCTACTTGGGGACAACCTGAGTGGACACCACCAAACTGGATGGTTTACCCACATCCACCACCATGGATGACTCCCTACAATCAAGTAGGGTTGGACACCACCACCAATGCAAATCCATGAAAAACCAACAATGGGCACCTCAACAGAATTCTAATCAATAGAGGAGGTTCCAACAACCACAACAAGATTTAATGGCCCCACCAAAAACTATCAACAACATGGGAAACAACACAAACTCAACTTCCAGCCCAGCCTATGTAGTGAACCCTAAAATCAACAGACAACTTCAATTAATGAAGCAAGACAAAGTGATACAATGCAGGTTAATACTATCAATAATATGTGACTAAGGTCTGGGAGAACAGTGAATAATCCTCCTATTGTTATCACATAAATACCTAAGGAAAATGAGAAAGAAGAGACACCTGAGGAAAATGAAGAAACTAAACATGTTCCACAAATGCAAGCCACTAGGAATGGTCAAGGAAAAGATAAGAATGCACATGCAACTCCTTTTCCAGAACGATTACAAGAAACTCAAACTGCAGAAGAAACAACACTAGTTCAAGAGTTGAAAAAGATGAACATTGAGGTCCCACTTTTGAGAGAAATAAGGGACATTCCTGAATTAAACAGACCATTAGAGACCAGTGTATAAAGACACCAAGAAGAAAGAAGAAATACCCAAAAATGGTCAAAGTGGAAGGGAATCTAGTTGATCTTGTTGCTGGAAAGCTTATTTCACCAAAATATGGGGATCCTGGGAGTCCAGTCATTACTATTTTTGTAAATGGTCAGTCAATATCTAACATTTTGGTGGATCTTGGTGCTTCCATCAATGTTATAACAACATATATGTTCAATTTGTTGTCTTTAACATGATTGCAGCCAACCAATACCATTCTTCAATTGGCAGATCAATCTATTGTTGTACCAGATGGAGTGATTGAGGATGTAATGGTCATGGTTGAATCTTGGGAGTATCCCATTGATTTTATGGTCTTACAACCTAAAGCTTAGAAGTTGGGATATCCAATCATCTTAGGAAGGCCTGGTTGGCTGGCTATTGTTGCTGCATATATTGACTGTAGGTGGGAAAATGACCATTTTAAATGGGAAAAATCAAAGAATATTTCATTGTATCCTCCTGCCCAACCATATGTGGATGTTTGTGAACATGTATGGGTAGATTATTTAGATACTAATCATCTGAGTTCTTCTTATCTGGCCACCATTGTAGTGAAAAATCACATGGAAGAAATTGTTGAGTCATACACAATGTCTGATGAAGAGGACACTATGGCTACAAAAATCAGAACTGAGGCTACAAAAATTGGAACTGAGGCTATACAAACCATCTATTCTAAAACAAAGATAATATTACCTTGGTAAGTGACATTTCCAATGAAAATTGTAAAGAAACCTATGCTTATCATGAGGAATGTGCAGTCATTGATTTCTATTGTCCTTTAACCAAGGTTATGTCTCTTGAAAATATGACTATTTTGCACATGCTTCAAGCCTCATGTTTTTCCCTTGAATTCTTTAATTTTTGATGCAGAGCTCACTATTTTGAAAGATACCAAGCAAGTGATTATTGACATAGGAAAAGAGCTGACCATTGGTAATAACTTAGAGGCCAGCCAAGAGACTAGGGTTGTAGAAATATTGAGGAAGCATTCCCAAGATTTTTCTTGGGATTATATTGATATGAAAGGGATCCATCCAAGCATCTGCACTCACCATATCTACACCGAGGATGTTAAACCTGTGAGACAACCACAATGAAGAATTAATCCAACACTTAGAGACATAAAAAAATGAGATAGAAAAATTGTTGAAGGTAGGATTCATCTATCCTATATCTGATAGTCAGTGGGTATCACCACTAGTTATAGTTCCCAAGAAAAATGGTAAATGGAGAATTTGTGTAGACTATAGGGAACTTAATAAAGCCACCAAGAAAGACTACTTTCCCTGCCCTTTATTGATCAAGTTCTAGACAATCTTGCAGGTAAGAAATATTTCTCCTTCTTGGATGGGTTTAGTGGGTATAACCAAATTAGTATTGCACCTGTTGATCAAGGATAAAACCACCTTCACTTGTCCTGGGGTACATTTTCATATAGAGTCCTACCATTTGGGGATTTTTAATAATGCACTGCTACTTTTAGAGAGTAGTTTTGGCCATTTTTGTAGATCTTACAAATGATTGTGTTGAAGTTTACATGGATGACTTCACTGTCCATGGTTCCACTTTTGATGAATCTCTGAACAATCTTGAAAAAGTATTAACTAGATGTGAGAGCAACACCAACTTTCCTTGAGTCATGAAAATGTTTGATTATGGTTGATCAAGGAATTGTCTTAGGTCATCATATTTTGCCAAAGGAATATAAGTCGACCCCAAAAATATTGAAGTAATTACTCAGTTGCCTATGCCAAAAAATCAGACTGACATCAAGAGTTTCCTTGGACATGCAGGTATTATAGGTGGTTCATCAAAGACTTTAGTAAAATTTTTGCACCTATGTTTTTTTTTGCTGACAAAATATTGTGTTTTTGAATGGTCTCCTCAATGTCAACAAGCTTTTGAGATTATCAAAGAGAAGCTAACCACCACTCCAGTCTTGAGAGGACCAACTGGGGGAACCTTTCCATATTCACATTGATGCATCTAATACAACAATGGGAGTTGTTCTTGGAAAAAAGGATGAAGAAGATCAGATGTATGCCATTTATTTTATTAGCAAGAATCTGACCCCTACAGAGAGAAACTACACCACTACGGAAAAGAATTTTTAGTTGTTGTTTACTCTCTGAATAAATTCAAGACATTATATTACTGGATACAAAATATTTGTTTATACTGACCATTGGCCATAAGGTATTTGATGAATAAACTAGTAGTGGGGGGAAGAATTATAGATGGTTACTCTTGTTGCAAGAATTTAACTTAACAATTATTGATAAGCCAGGAAAGACTAACGTTGTTGTTGATTTCCTTTCAAGATTGAATGTTTCAAGAGAAGAAGAAGTAGTCCAAGATCATTTTCCAGATGAACACTTGTTTTGCAATATCGACTCAACCTCCATGGTTTGTTGATCTTGTGAATTACCTAACTACAGGGAAGTTTCCAACTTACTTTACCAATAAGGAACAAAAGAGATTAGTTAAAAACAACTCAACATATAAATGGTGTAAATGGAATTTTATTTAAATGTTGTCCTGATATGGTTCTTCACAGGTGTGTTCGTGAGGATGAAGTATATGACATACTGAGAGCTTTTCATGATGAGATCTGGAGGAGGACATTACTCAGTGAAGAGGAAAATTCACAAGGTCCTTGGAGCTAGGTATTACTGGCCTTCTCTTCACAAGTCTGTCAAGAAGTACGTGTGGTAGTGTGATGCATGTCAAAGAATGGGAAAGCCTACATTGTCCATGGAAATGCCTCTCAATCCTCAACTGGTCTTAGGACCATTTGAGAAGTGGGGTATTGATTTCATTGGACCTTTTGATCCCCCATCCTTTGGGAAAGAGTACCTGTTGGTGTGCACTGATTATGTCACAAAGTGGATGAGGTTCAAGCATTGGCATCTGCCAATGAAGATGTTGTAGCTGATTTTTTTGTACAACATAGGTTATGTTGAGATTTGGCACCCCTAGAGCTATTATATCTGATCAGGGACCTCAATTTGTGTCTAACATGATTGAGGATTTCTAGAGATCTACCAAATCAAGCATCGAATTCATCACCATATCACCCCCAATCCAATGGGTAGGTAGAAGTTACAAACAAGAGAGCTGGAGAATATTTTAACCAAAGTTGTCAATGCAGATAGAAAAAATGGGTACCAAAACTCCCAGAAGTGGTTTGGGCCTACAATACAACCTGGAAGACCACTACTGGTTTCTCCCCATATGAACTGGTGTATGGGAAGAAGCCATTATTACCCATTGAGTTTGAATTATAGACTTGGAGGACAACAATGGAAGTTGGCATCGATTTGGATGAAGCACAATGTGAGAGAGTAATACAACTGAACGAGCTGGATGAAATGAGGATGGAGGCACAACAAAAACTGAGATTCTTCAACATCAAAAGAAAATCTTGGCATGATGCTCATATCAAATATAGGAAGTTCAATGAGGGAGATTGGGTCTTACTTTTTGACTCAAAGTATCAACAGTTCAAAGGAAAGTTGAGGACAAGATGGTTGGGACCATACCAGATCAAACAAGTGTTTGATAATGATCTGTGAGATTATTTTCCGATTGATGGAGATAAAATAACTCTTTTGGTGAATGGACATAGATTAAGGATGTATCAGCATCCTCTGGATAAAGAAACCTTCAACAAAGATATGTTGTTATGTGAGGAAATGGATTCAGTGGAGGAGCCTGGCTCTTCCCATCATGAGTAGTCATTTTTAAATTTGAATAAAGAAAGATGATCATGCTTTTGATCTTCTTTCCCTTAGATTGTTTTTTTTTTTGTTTCATGCTTTCAATAAAGGTGGGCATGTCTATTGTTAGAATGTACACTACTCACATTTTCTCTATGAGTGCAGGATGTGGAAATCTATGGATATCGGGAAGTTGAGATGGCAAGGGTAAGTGCATTTTACTTCACTATGGATATTAACTTTTGAAGCACTCCCCCATCACATTTACTTAGCATGATTAAATCAATACACAATTTTCAATGCATTTATTGGGAATATCATTCAAAATCTTGTGACGTGGAGTGGGGTGTAATGAATCATAATGAATCATAATTAGCAATGATACCACATGTGTCAAATTTCTAAGAAAAGGATGGGATGTTTTATAAGAAGGAAAGGTGGCATTATTATTCAATATGATGGGGTGTGTGTCGTACCATGCATTAAAACTTCCCATGCATACTTGGTCCTGTCAACTTTTCACGCCGCCAATTTTGCACCGACCTAAGGAAATTAAAATATTGTGGTATATTTCAAATTTTCACTCACCAAACACTTCATGTCATTTCTCTGTGAGTTGAACACAACATCATTCTTCTACACAACTATCTAAATTCATCTATACTATGGGGCAGAAGAAGAAATTCATGAACCAGACTCTAGACCCACTGCTCTAGAATGCTACAATTTCCTAGGTATTTTATGATGCTGGCTGGCTAGAATTTATTAGGAAATTTGAGGCTTTGATGAAAATTTAGTTGATGAGAGTTTTGATAAATTTTGAAGCCACCTGCTCACGAATTGGGGGAAAAAGAGTAGAAATAAGTAGTCAAGTTGTTTCTGACCTATCTGGTTTACCAGACTTTGGTCTCAAGGTTATGAAAATGCTCCTCTTAAAGACCTAATTCCCCTATTTCATGAGGATGATGAAGCTCTTCCAGAAGTAATCCTCACTTCATATGGTACTCAAAAGGGGATTAAGGGAAATTTTTCCTTGGTATTTGGAAGGAAGTTGCTAAATGGGTCAACAATGTACTTTATCTATGATGGAAACCATCTGTGCTTGGAGGGGATTCATTGAAGATTTTAATTCATTTGAAGAAAGGCCACATAAACCCTGCACTCAGGGTAAATTTACCTAAATATTTAGTATGATGTAGTCATTAAAGTGGGACAAAAATATAAAAATGGAGGTGGTAAGGCTGCATTGAAACACCCAGGCTTATTCAATTGATCTGTTCACATCAGGTTTTCTATAGACCCAAGAGAAGGATCAAACAAATAAGTGTAGGGGAGAGTTCCAAACAAAATAAAATCAAGAAGGGACCATCTCCCATTATTCAACCTAAGCTCGATTGGCTCCTCACCCTTCACAGAGACTATGGAAGAACCTAGTAGTTAGGATAGTCCATCTTCTATGCCACAAAATTCTAAGGGTAAAATCACTTTACCAGTTCCTTCTTCTATTTGTTGAGGCCAAGAAGGTCTTGTACTTTGCAGAGACCTGAAGTTTCCTCAACTGGAAGTTTTTCATGAAGATTCTACTCCCATTGTGGAGGAGAAGGAAGAGGTTGGTACCTCAACTGTCCCTGATGAACAATCTAAGGATGATATATTCACAACAACTATCCCTACAACACAGAGTCTAGATATTTTTTGCAACACCAGAAACCAAGTCAGAGCTCTGGAAATGCCTTCAACATAGATATATATAGACCCCCTGCCTAATAATATATTGCAATGGAGATTGGTGGCCAGAATCACATGGAGATGATGTATTGAGGTGTTATCTAGATGAAATTTCCTTCCTGAAGGAAAATTTAAAAGGTATGCAAGAAACCAACTTATCTTTGCAAACTTGCATTTACACAGAGAACTGTAGAAAAAGTGAGGGAAATTATTGCTTTGAAGGTAGAGGTTAGTAGTCTCAAGAGACAAAGAGATATAGGCCTTAAAGTATGGGATGATTTAAATTGTTATCTCTTGGAATAAAGCATTAAAAAGGAAAATAAAAAGTTAAAAGAGGAGATTGAGGCCAAGTGCAAATAAGAAGAAGAAGTTAGAATCTATTTTATACTTTGTTTGTCCATTGGCTTGTAAGCTTTTGGCCTGTAGGAAACCTTCTTCTATCTATAAGCATGTTTTTCCAAGAGAAATTCTATGCTTGGAAATTAATGAGAATGTGCAAGTCAAGAACCTCATGAAGCTGATGGAAAAACCTTTTTGTCAATTTATCAAAACAAGTACCCCTGAGATACAAAATCAACTGTGTGAATTTTACCTCCACAACATGTTGGTCACCAATGTGCTGATTTCTTTATTAATCTATTTGTGGGAGATTTTTAGTTGAAGGCCTTTCAGTCCTTGCTTAGGAACCAAATTACATGGGGTGAAAAAACAAATATTTTCACTCAAACAACTCACACCATAGGTTTCTACATTAGGCCTACCCATCACAATGATGTGGCCATGAAGAAAAATTTTGATCTCTTTATTATCAAGGTTGGTGTTGGGGAAAATACTTCAAAGATTCTACTAAAATGTGTGTAGGATTTTGAGGCCTATAGTCAACAACATTTTGGTGAAGCAAGACAAGGCTTGTGATAGAAGATGGGATACCTTAAACTTTCCATTAAAAAGGAGGGAAGTTATCTCCCCTCATAATCTCAGTTGGTGTATGTGGAGGGGTGATGCATTGGTTACAATAATTTGGCAGTTATCTGAGAAAAATGACAAGGAATACAATGATGAGTGGGTAGGAACACAAGTGAGGCCACCTCTTCTCCTAAATCTGATTACTACTGGAAGAATAATGTTTCCCAGTCACATGATAGTTTCACAACTTGGGTGGAAGTTATTTCAAACAATCAGGATGCAAAGGAACCAAGAAACAATATGCAGATCAGTTTGAGGAATATGATATGGCACAACAACTTGGCCTTAGGGTAGGGAAAAGATGAGATGCATAGGGACATGCAATAGGTAAAGTGTAAGGGAGATGATGAGTGCATTATTTGACTTGTTTATATCATCTATGTGATTATTGATTTGTCATTAAACATGATTAATTAGTGCATGGGGATGCTTTATATAGTTATATCCTAGTAAGTTCAATGCATTTCTCTTGTTTTGTTTCATGCAACTTGTTTAACCATAGAACCTCCCACTAATCACCTCTGTGAGTGAAATGTGGTGACATGTGTAGGATAATAGTGGACATTTACTACCAATGCTGGGAATTGTAATCAAGGAGTCGAGTCTGAGAGTCATCGTGTAGTCATGGAAGACTTTTTCCATTGACAACCTATAAACATGGATCTTGTTTTTAGTAGTTCCATAGGATTTAATGAACTTTAATAGGGTTGTTAGTGGAAGAAATCAAGTGCCTACAATTTTGGCATGATGTGTAACTGACTATGTCTATATAGACATCTCCTTGAAGAACAATTTAGTAGTTAGTTGATGTTGGTAATCTGCAATACGGTTTATAACAGTTAGTATCTATTTTCCAGTTATGTATTGAGTATGTTATGGAACTTTTCTGAATCAATATATTAGATGTTGTTTTGAATATCCTGTGGTGTTGAGATTACCTCCATCCCGAGGAAGAGCAAGGGCCCACTCGACCAAGGTGATTGGAGGATTTTATGTTTATGCATGCTCGTGGTTTTTGATAAGTTATAGTTTGAATGCAATTACTTATTTCCTTTATAATTTCTATTCAAGTGTGTGTTATTTCCTTTCATGCAATTTCAATTTTGAGTGTGTCATTTCAATTCTGCAATTTCAATTCAGAGTGTGTGTTATTTGAATTATGTTATATTGATTTGGTGTGTGCATTTCAATTCCAGCAAAGTATTTCCATTAAATGCATTTCATTACAAAGTAATGTTGTTTTAGTAGTTTAGCATTACATTTCCATAGATTAGCAGAGACAAGAGAGAAACATAACAACCAAAACCCCCAAAAGGAACCACCAAACAAGGTGGCATGAGAAGTTTCCACCGTATTCGTGGATATCCTTTTTCTGCGCCCATATGAATGTCGCCTCGGTGTTATCGAGAAGATCTTCCCCTTTAATAAAGGCATCGATCAGTGCTAGAGGGATCTATGCACAAAGATCTATATGATCATTATCTTTGCCAATCGGTGTCCATTCAAGATTGTTTTGTGAAAAATGAGATTTCCCATTTCCAATGTCTTCAACGTCTATATATATATATATGTTTTTAAGTTTGTTATATTGGTTTTTGTGCACTTTAATAATGGACAAGTGGATAAGAGGTCTACTTCATAACTAGACATTATTTAAGCTCCTCCTTATTAACACTTAGTCACATATAAGGAGTGGCTTTTACCGCAATTCGAATCATTGTCATATAGCCTTTGTGTATTTAGGTATTTGATTAAAGTGTGATACACTTTGTTTCCTCTTCTTTTTCACTAGAGGAAAAGATCGGTTTGTTCTTTTCGTTTAAGTATTTGTGTATAGTTTTTCGCTACCATGGTCATTTGACATGACTTCCATTTTGTAAAGTGAAAATGTATTTTTGAAATTCGCGTCTAGTGATTGGTCGACATCTTTTATTCCTTGTGATGACTTTAAGTGGATTTTTTTGATTGAAAAGCATACTTTTATAGATATATAAAAAGAGATATACAACATTGATAATACAAAAGATGAGTGGAAAAAATCAAACCCTAGAATGCCAATCACATCCAGCCAACTAGGCCTCGAGAAGGAGGCCAATTAGATCAAAATCAAAATAAAAGTGTGAGCATCAATAAAAAGAGCAAATAAAACAAGGAACCAAAAAAATAGCCTACAATGACAAACATGGCAGACGAAGGAGGAGGTAGAGGGCTGTCTGGTTTGTCACCCTAGCTGGAACTGTGGATGAACAGAGTCCACATGGGTTCCCACCCACTTTCATCTTACCGTTGATGTTGATGCTACTCGAGATTATCAGAAGACGGCCGCGAGGGAGAAATGGCAAGGGCCACCAGGAACTTTCCCTACCGAGAGGCATTCCAACCAACTCCACTAGAATCACCAAGCCGAGCAAAAATCCCACCATGAGTAGGGAAGGGGGTTGAGAGCGAGGGACAACAACCGATGAGGAAAGGAGATCCAATGGCTGCGTGAGCACTCCTCGTGAAACCCCGGCCCTGGGATGAGGGAGGTGAGTGACGTGATCGAGGCGACGAGAAAGAGCATCCGGAGGCACCCGATTGACCGCACAGTGGCGACCTCAATGGTCGAGAAAGCACTAGAGGTTCTCAACCTCGGCCAAAATTTCTCGACCTAGTTATGGATTTGGAGCATCACAGTGGAGAGAATAACCACTTTATTAAGAATGAGAGAAAATTCTATCCACAAGAATATTATTAAAAATGGCATTATTTTTTTCTTTCCAAAGATGAAATAGAATATCGAAGATTATGAAGATGTGCCAAAATTAGTTATAAATTACAAGTACTCCCAAAAGAACCATTTTCTAGGTAAATCATTCGGAGAGAAGAGTTGAAAAGGGAATGAATCCATTTCAAGCCGATTCGAGCATAAGGAAAAACCAAAAAAATATGTTTGATGGACTTTGATTAATGTCGAGACTGTAAGAGGGGTTAAAATCCATATGCTTGAGTTGATCCCTCCTGAGAGCCCCCAGTGTAGAATACACCATGAAATGTGAGTTTTTTTGGGCTCAACAAAAATGTTCCAAACTCTGGAACCGACATTTTCAAACTAAAGCCCGGGAGACAACATTCCAACGACAATTAAGCATGTCAACGAGCACCAACTAAGGGGCGAGTAAAGAGTATCCCAAGAGGGGTTTGTAATGAAGGAGATGAGTAGTAGTTGGCCAATTCTAGTCACATCACCATAAAACACTAGAAGTGACACCAATTTTGTGCACATATTCATCAGGTATGCAAGCAATGATTTTCGTGATTGGTTCAACATCTTGATGTTGAAGATTGAATTTAATAGCAAGAGAACCCCATGAAAGCTAGGATCTGGAGTGTTTGCAAAATAAATCACCCACCACTTTGATTCCTTTTCTGAAAAGCCGAATGAATTTTAACCCATGAGCCAAAACAAGAGGGGCTCCATGAAAAGTGAGAATAGAGGACCACCAAAGAGAGTAAAAGTTAATAGATTGACTAGATCTCGAATCAATTTCCATTCTAGATTAGGTGTGATTTAAGCATCTCCCAAGATTTCCAAATACTTTGGGAAATGAAGGTGCCCCCAATTTTAATAGAAACAAGGTAGAGAATAAGGGATTGGAAGTTGAGACCTTTCCAAGCTTGTCTACCCAAAGGAGATCCTTGACAAATGCAATGTCGAGCAAAATCTTCCAGCCTCATTACCCTCTAGGCTACGGATTAACCACTTGACACAGAGAGCACGACCTTGGAGTTTAATGTCAAGTAGCCCAAGGCCCCCAACTTCTTTAGGCCTACAACAAATATCCCAAGCAACCTTGTGGAACCCCTTGTGTCCCTCAAAATTAGCCCATAGAAAATCCCTTAGAAGCTTCTCAAGTTTGGCATAAGTAGTGTTAGATGGAGCCCAACAAGAGGAATAATAGACATGAGTAGTAGCTAAAACCTTGGAACAAATATGAAACTTTCCTACTAGAGAAAGAGGTTTGGTGATCCAAAAGGAAATCTTGCGCTCAACCCGTTGACAACATAACTCCAAAGTTGGCGTAAATAGCTTGGAAGGCAAAGGGAATGCCAAGAAATTTGAATTGGGTACCCAAATGAATCCAAATCCATTGCAAACCTTCCAACCATGGAGGAATATGAGACTGGGATTGGCGATAGCATTGGATTTTTTCCGTTGAATGGAGGCTCCAGAAGCCAAGCAAAAAGTGTCAAGACAGTAAAGTAAAGTTTGAACAAATCATTCCTCCCTAAGAAGGTGAGAAAAGAGTCATTTGCAAAGTGGCCATTGATGAGTTGTTGATCTAAGGTGGGCAAAGATATCCCTTTAATCAAACCTTGAGAAGCACCGTAAGTTAGCAGTAGCCCTAAAACCTCTGCTGCAAAGACAGATCGCAAGGGTTGAAGGGCACCCTTGACAAATGGACTTGAACAAACCAAACCTAGAGGATTGAGCCCATTGATGGTAATGCAAGCTCCAACATTGTTAAAAAACATCTGCACAAAGTGTGAACAAATCTCGACCCAAATCCAAGAGCTTGAAGCATAGCCAGAAATGAAATACCATTCAATTCGATCATAAGCTTTGGCATAATCAATTTTGATAAATAAAGCCTTCTGGTTAGAGAGATAATCCCATTCCATTCCTTCCCAAACAACAATAATGTTGTCTAAGATGTACTGTGTTTAATGTAGCCAACCTGCTCGCTTCTAACAATAAGAGGAAGGAGATTGGCAACCTTGTTAAACAAAGCCTTTGCAATAATTTTGTAAGACATATTGAGCAAGGTGATAAGTCTCCAGTTTGAAATTTGTTGTCTAAGATGTACCGAGTGGATTTTTACTTTTGAAAGTAGAAAAATGTTTAGGACTAAATTAGTGTGATATGAGGTAGATAAACAAATCTCCCATAATGACAGGGTGTTAAAAGTAATAGGGGAAGGGCTAGTTGTATATATTTGAATTATAAAAATATGAGAATTCTTTTACTTCTAAATGAATATTTTAAAAGTAAATATTATAAAACCAATGTAATGTGTGGTAAAGATCAATCTTCGTTTTAAATTAAAAATCATCCAATCAAAAAACTTAACAACATAAAAATAAAAATAAAATAGCAAGGCCCTTTTTTCCGTGTTTTCTAAAAAAGAATAATTTCTTTTAGTCGTGAATGTTGGTCGTTGGCACCCTAGAATTGATAGACAAGTTAACGACATTGATGGCTTTAAATAAATGCAAAGACAACATTATTATTAAGTTTGATACTATTTTTGATTTAAGATACTCAATACTTATTTTATGGTATTTGTGCACCGCCCTTGAAAAATCCTCTCATTGTTTTCTTCGACATGGAAAATATTTTAATCAGACCTTCTAGATATATGTCAAAATATCTTTCCAAATTTGTCACCTCTCAAATTAAAAAAATATAAAACTAGACTAACTGTCAATTTTATTATAGCAAAAAGTGTCACAAGTTCTACCTTTGTTGGAAATAATCAATCCTTGTAAACCATGTAAAGGCCACCCTATTTCTCTTCCTCTTTTGAATAAGAATGGCTAGCATTCAATGCCAAAGATTTGAGGGATCACTTGTTCATTTGTTTCGAAGATGTTATTTCTTATTTCATGTGACAATTGCTAAAGGTTATGTAATATCTTTGCAAGGACCGAGTTTGAGGAAGGAAAATTTCAAAAGCAACCGAGATGGGAGGGAAAGCGCCGAGAGCAATGGATGAAGCTAGAAAATCCATAAAAGTAACACCACCGAGTCTATAGTTGAGAATGTATAATATAATGTAAATGTATTGTCTTCTATAAGATTGGGTTGTATTTTACCATCTCTACTTTGTATTAATAATTTTAATCTGTACTTCATATTATTGAAGCAAATATAAATGTTTACAAATCATATGTCAGTAACTTAATCTTTTGTGCCATTTTTTCCTTTCAAGGACTCATCATCTTTCATATCTACAAATTGGGACTCATCGATTCGGGAAAATCAAGAAAAAACCTACAAACTATAGATACCTTTGTGTTTTTTAAGAGATTTTTTCAAATGTCGAATGCTTCTCGGTGTAATGTTTGCATAGATGAACAATCCCACTCTCTTCTTTCTTTAATCAGGTGAATTTGAAGTTGAAAATGTGTGTTTTGTCTCTTACACTTACTACTCACCCGTTATTTTGTTATTTTTATTGAGTAAGCAATTTTTTTGAATTATATTTGAATATCTTTATACTAATACCTTATACATTAAGGGATTTGAATCCTTGGGTATATAATAATAAAAATGGAAAGAACATTCTACATCCCATTATTATATAAAATAATTTATAAGTTCGAAGATTAGAGTTGCAAAGATCAAAGTTTGAATACCACTTGTAAATAATCCTATATAAGCTGCAGCCAGAGTTGCAAAGATTAAAGCTTGAATACCACTTGTAAATAATCCTAGAAACATTACAGGTATAGGAACCACTAAAGGTACCAAAGAAACAGGAACGGCAACTACCAATTCGTCAGCTAATATATTCCCAAAAAGTCGAAAACTAAGTGATAGAGGTTTTGTAAAATCTTCTAATATATTAATTGGTAAAAGTATTGGGGTTGGTTGAATATATCTCCCAAAATAGCCTAAACCCTTCTTTGTAAGACCTGCATAAAAATAGGCTACTGATGTGAGCAAAGCTAGAGCCACCGTAGTATTAATATCATTTGTAGGTGCGGCTAACTCCCCATGAGGCAATTTAAGAATTCCCCAAGGGTATGATAGAGGCCCCTATCCTATATCTTGACCCGCACCCCTATCTATATATCTATACTCATCACCATTGATCTATACTCGGTGATGGTGATGTGCGACGAGAGATGCTTGATTTTCTGGATATCACGTATGTAATAACAAGGATATCACTCTAGATTTCAAATATATTTCTATTTAGTATCCAAAGATAGGTGAGGACAACTATCCCTGCATTCATTAATTCGTCATGGCGAGGATGACACAGATCGTATGTGCTCGATCGATATTATGATTGACTCAATGATGGTGATGCTATTTAGATAGGGGCCCTCGGCCTCCTTGACTTCCTTTCCTTGACCCCCCTCTCTATACATGGGGGAGAAAGGTGGATGCAGCATAAATGACCGATAGAACTATAGGGCTCATCGTTCTCCCCCGATAGATCTATTTTATTGCCCCCATCCCCATATATAGATAGAGATAGGGCCCCCATGTCTCTTTATTTTAAACAAGATGAAGTGACGGTATGTTCGAAGTGTATCTCGTAGAACCAAGTCTCTTTGCCGACCCCGCCCTTCCCAATCTTAGAACTATCCTTTGGCTCTGGGCGACTATTTGGAGTCTAGTCTAGTGGCACTCACCACTAGATATCGGCTTGCCTTGCCCGACTTGTCTCAACAAAACAGATAGAATATGTCGGAGTCGATCGGCGTCCTCTATCTATAGATTGTCGGATCGATCGCCCCCTCTCTATATAGAGTCATTCGCCTTATATAGAATCTAGAGGATCGACTTCTCCGATTGGATTGTCGGATCGACTTGCCCCTATCTAGATCTATTCTTAGAATCTATCGCCTCCAAAATTAATAGAGGCATATAGAGTTGATATATTAATATATAGAGAGGGGGGGTGGGGGTGGAGTGGAGGAGAGAACCTCCCTCTCCTTTCTATTTTATACGGGTAAGGGCTCCGGGTCCTCCCCCCGCCCTCCCTCGATAGGGCCCCTCTCATATATCTCGGGTCGGGTCGAGTGTTGGTTCTTTATAGTTGGCGGGTGGTCCAAACCATACCATGGTTGCCATATAGATATATAGGGGCCCTGTTATACTATACACTCAGTCGGCAAGATATAGAATAGAGAGGAGCCCTATTCATATAGAGAAAGGGGGTCGGGCAAAATCCTCTACGAGGTGCAACAAATTAGACTAACCTAACCCTACCTCCATATATCTCTTTATTCATCCGCCAAACAAGCCTCGGGGAGGTTGAATATATAGAGGGGGATCTCCCCTAATGGCCCTAACGAGGGAGGAGGCACTTTGTCCTTCTGATCGTAAATATTCCGTATATTAACCTTATTCTTTCTATCGTTTTCTCCCAACCCACTCAATAGGATGATCTCATCATCCCGCAACCACGTTGTATTTACGTGACAGAGGAAATAAAGTAAATAAAACAAATATTGGTATGGGAAAGGAAAATCACATTGTTATGTAACGTACAGAGAGACAGATGTGCATGAATCGAATCCCTCCTTTTCATTCTCAATTTAAATTCGACAGGAATAATATTCTACGACTAACAATTCATTAATCTTCAAACTGATTCGTTTACTATCTATTATTTTTTTAACTAATCCAATATATTGTGACTTTTTTTTTAAAAGATTCAAATGGTTTGGTACCCTCATTTTATCCCTCTGGGAAAGATCTATATTGTTATTAATTATATTTATCGATCTTTGTTGATCTTTTATAGAAATTAAATCTTGGGGTTTGCAACGATAACTTGGTATATCTACTATACGATCATTGACCAGGATATGTCTATGGCTTACTAATTGTCTGGCTCCAGGAATGGTAAGCGCCATTCCCAATCGAAAAATAATGTTATCCAAACGCATTTCAAGTAATTGCAATAGCACCTGACCCGTTGATCCCTTGGATCTTCTAGCAATACGAGCATATTGAAGTAATTGTCGCTCTGTAAGTCCGTAATGAAAACGTACTCTTTGTTTTTCAGCATTCGGTCGATCGATGCATCCATCCACCATCCGCCATCCGTTAATAGGATGGTCCAGACCGGATCGGACCAACACTACCTCCTTCTAGATAGCGACATCTAAGATAGACTCTGGGAGGCCGAGCCATATATAGATCTAGCCCATCCTACATAGTAGAATTTTAGTTACCATAGCATAGTCTTCTATCTTGTTTGTAGTTTGATATATATCTATATCTATGTTGGATGTGCCCCTATCGATTAATCTGCTATGAGAAGGGTCTAATCAGCTGGGCCCTATATATCCTTATCCCTATCCCTATCTAAACAGAGGGAGAGGTTGAAACCACATTATTTACACATTCAAGAATTAGTACTATATAATTCTTTTATGTGTAGCTTATGAAAATATTTCTGGACAACAAATATGGTGGCAACTCAATTAATTTGGTTTTTTATGTCCACAATTGGCTAATCAGAGTGCCTATCGTACTTGGGGATACTCTATTTATTCTAAGATTGAGGAACACGATTAGAAAAATTAAAGAAGAGAAATGAGTAATTACCCTTGTTAGCTTGCAAATAAAAGAATTTTTCCTTGCAATTTTTTCATAAATTGATTGAAACTTGGATGTCTCAATTTTTTGAGCTTTATTACGTTGCGTTGAAACATCAAACACTCATCACATCTACCAAGTAGGTGGTTTAAAGTTCAAGTAAAACAAGGGGTTTCAAACTCCATAGAAAAGCCTTGCAATCCTTTAAATTTCAACGTATACCTCTTTGCATGTCTTCGTTACACCTTTAATAAAGTATTGTGTACGAATATAACACCAATTACTTTGAACTAGTGAAACAAACTTGTGAATGCTCATATGCATGTGAAATCAACTCGCTATCGTATTTGAGCTTCACCTCATCTAATATGGCCTTTGCTTCAATGAAACTCAAACAAAATGTGCTACACAATACAAAGTTTATGAATTCTTCCATATAAAGTTAACTTTCCATAGAATTTACTTGGGCCACTCATAATAAAATTCCCCATAACTGTTTCCTCTTTGGAACTTTCTTTTTGCATGGTTTCCATTCACTCAATTATTCCTAACATAATACCCCCTCTATTCTCTCATGCCCTTAATGATTTGCCCCACTCCCTCTTCTCCTTATATGCCACCCTTCTTCCCCATGGATTTCTCATTCCTACATATTCAACTTTCTTGTCGCATGCCTTTCATGTTTCCATTGCACACCTCAAGTGCGATTGTTAGCTATAAGCAAAAGACAAAAATAAAAGACAATAAGGGAAGTTTTATTTATTCTCATAGTTGAACTTGAAAGTATACATTAATTATTAAATTATATTTAAAATGACGGTCATTTAAAATTTGATGGTAATTCAAATATAATGGAAAGGAGAAGAAATAAAAGATACGTGTAGTTAGATTCTGAACATCACCTTTTGTAACGAAATCATTTTAAACAATGTTGGAAATGTTAGTCTTCAGCGATACGTATTAATATTATGTAGATTTTTTTCGAACAGCAGTGCCTTTGATATGAACATATTTAAGTTTTTTTGAAAGAAATGGCGAGTGGCATCTGCTGATTTCAATATCAATAGTTGAAGACTACACAGGGACGCTTGGTTGCTTTTTTATCTGATATTTTGCATCCTGTGTGACAACATTTTGAGATCTGAGCACTAATTCATTTGCAGTCCCCATTTACAATTTTACAATATAAAAGCTCGGCAAGTCGTTTGAGATTAATTGAGTCAATGGTAGAATCTATTTTATAGTTTGTGTTTATTTTTTTACCTTCCCATATGAACTAATTTCCAATTTTGGAACTTCCTTGGAACTATTCGGCATCCTATACTTTTAATTGCAAAATCAAGATTTTTTTACCCGTGTTCTTAAATTATTCCAAAAGAAATAAAAATATAGCGATGTGAGGAAGGGTTAAACCCATAGCACCCAAAACTATACATAATCGATTGAAAAACAACACCAAAAATGAGAATAATTTAGCATAATTCATAATTCCATAAGGTATGGCATTGAAAAACATTTCTAGTTGCTAGAAAAACACATCTTGCAGGAAGTACTATATCTTAGAAATACTACTCTGTAAAGCATTCCAATTTATTAACAGGGAAATTAGAAACTTAGAAGGAAAATAACTCACAGAAGTTTAAAAACATACACACAAATCTGGTATAGCAAATTCCTCAAGTGAATGTAGAGTGGAAGACTAAAATATGCAGAAGATTGGACAGCCTCACATAGAAAGTTCCATGTCTTCTCATTTCGCCACAGCTGTGGCTGTGCTGTGATTTGATGACCCCCTCGCCACCTCTTTCCCTACCACCAACATTAAGTTTACATGTATTTGGAGTGCCACGTGTGTGCGATAGGCATGAGCAGATGATGGAGCAGGTGAAGCTCATGAGTCCTCTGTCACGTCAGTAGGGAAAAAATGGGAAAAAACGGCCTAATGGAATCAAGCTGCACAAGGACATCGAAGTGAGGAGGATGTCCAGCCAAGGAAACGCCTATGGCGTATAATTTGATGGATACACAATTTCCCATTCTACGATGTACAATTGGAAATCAAACTTCTAAAATAGCCCGAGTTATAGGTAACCAACAACATACTTTTTGACCGCGATGAAGAATGACTTTTATATAGATACATTAATGTGTTGAAGAGGGGTGTATTTTGAACATCCCAGATGCTGGACTTATGGTATTGAATGTGGGTCTTATTTATATAGAGGGGAACCATGAATCTGGTAGGTTAAAGGAACAAACCATTAAGAAATTACAAGCATTTCGGGCAATATTGTTGTAAAATTATAATATTATGATTATATATTATATTCCAGGGATAGACTCTATAATAATATTTAATTTCCACATTGTTGCATACAAATTCACAGGCCACAGGTTAATCGCATACATGGAAATCAGTCTGCCGAATAAGATTATATATATATACAGAGGACATCACAGAATGTCAAACAAGTTTGGAGTTACTGATCATGTATTTACAAATATCAGAATGTTCTGGACTCTATTGTCTTGTTTCTTTTCTCATAGGACAGGCCTTCATCATCTATGCAATAACATCGTTACATACAGAGCCATAAGGTTTGATGTTCATTTGCTTTGCTCTGGTCTCCTGGTCTGCTAACTTTTGCTCAATGACCTTGCTTTTCAAAAACCTGCTCAATAAACAGATCCGGTCTCTAGCTCTGTTCTACAAAGTGAATATGGTTCTTTAACCTCCCCCTCTGTATTTCAATTGATGCGTCGCCTGATGCATAAAATTCTCCTGCCAATGGATATTAATTTGAAGGTAGCTGGAATGCCTTTATAGGTAGTCTGCAACAGTATGCCACTCCACAAAACTTAGAAGATCACTTTGCTTTCAACCATCATCAGCCTCTAACGCGGGCTTGGAGTATTCATGCGTCCCTTTTGCCTCTTTCAACCATTCGTAGGAACTTAAACATATAAAGCTTGTGCATATTTCTCAAAATCAAATTGATATACACAAAAATGAATGTTTTTAATTTTTTCCAATGATAACGTCAAGGACATCTTAACCTGCACAAGTAGAAAAATATTCATAGTATTCCAAATGGGACTGCCTTTATTAAAGGGAAATTAAAGACATATATCAGTGATACTGATAACTTTACGGATTAAATAAGAGTCCAAATATAATTTGGTGTGATCTGAGTTCCACTGCCAAATCTCCAAGTGAACAAAATGAATCAGAGAAGTAACAACAAATAGATAACAAAAATGGCAATATTCTTGTACAAATTCAATAAATTTTACTAAATGCTCTCTATCCAAATTGAATTACCCACTATTACACCATCTATAATGGCTTTGAATGAGATTTACACACACAGCTTATTTCCCACATAGGTAACTACATATTGCATGAATCCGAGTGGACTCTAGAAGTGTACAAGATCATTTTTGAATGGTGTAAGTTTACTGTTGAATAGAGTGAATTTAATCGCATTGAATAGTGTGAATTTAATTGCATAAAGATAGGTGTATATATAGCAAGATTACAGGAGCACACTAGAATTTGTTCTATATAATATTTTGATTGCTATTAGTGATATAAAAAAGCAAAGGGCAAGTAACAGTGTACCAACTATGAATGGTTTTGCCATGGAATATTGTTAACAAAGCAATTCATGTTAACATAATATTTACAATCAGTTTCCAGCATCTGCAACTGAATGGTCAACTAGTTGGCAATCTGTCATGTCCCCTTTTCGAATAAAATCATGGAGAAGACCTCTAGCCTATCCCCATTTCCCTAGGCTATAGGGAGATTTAAGTTGGGCTATATAATTTTTCACTTTTGGAGAATTTTAATATAAGATTATAATTTTAAAGTGTTTCTAAACACTAGTATTAAATAAAAAGTATTTTTAAATACTAAAAATAAAATAATAATAAAAAAGTATTTTTAAATACTTTAAGGACCCAAAAAGGAAAGGTTTATAAGGGGGTGCTTGGCTCATTTGTGCATCATGATTTCATATGACATTTCTTCATTGTGAGAGCTTTGGCTTGATTTGGCACCCAAGGATGAAAACCCTTGGCTGTTCGGAGATCTTGGAGGACAAAACCTCTTGGTTTCCAAGGTTGGATTTGAGGACGAAAACCCTCGTCCATAAGAGTGATTCCACCTAGGGATCACATTTGTGCTCAAAGAATTGAAGTCATTTTCAACTTGCTACAATGTCACTACAGTAAATTATGGAAGATTTCAACTTGTAGAGGATTGGATCAAATTTTACTTGCAAGCAAATCATTGTTATTGCTGCTTTTAGAATTTATCATCATATGAAGCCATGACACTCCTTAAATACCCCAATCTTGGCGCCAAAGACCAAACATGCATGACCGACCTCCTTTTGGGCTTATTTAATCTTTTATTTGGCCTTTAAAATCCTCCAAGCCAGCCAACCTGCTAAAATGAAGAAAACACTAAAAAGAAACATTAAAAATTAGAAAAGAAAATGCAATGAGAACCCAATTCCTTTCCTAGCTCATCCAACTTTGTTGCCACGAAAAGGGAATGGCAAGAAGTCCATAATTAGGCTCTTATATAAAAAAGGGGACATTACAGTCCTCCTTCCCAAAATTGTTTGTCCCCAAGCAATTGCAAACTCATATGCCCAAGCATCATCATGTCAAGGTGAAGGAACATGTTGTAGTGCTCCCATAATCTGGACCCTATGCCTGTTAGATGAAGGAGCTTCAACCCAAACGAACTCATACCTCTATTGCCCATTTCTTTGCTCATCATCTTCTCATAATTTCTACCCAAATGAATGCTTCCCAATACTTCAGTAATGTTGTCCCAAAAACAGCTGTAACCATGCATTTTCTCTCGAAAATTAGAATGTAGGTGGCTGGAAACAAGGTATGACAGTCATAAAGTACCTGATTTTCCCCCAATTTGGAGCTATGTCGGCTGAAGTAGTTGTCTTCTTCAGTTGGAACCATCTACCACTATTTCTCGATGATTTAGTGACCTCAAAATGATCACTCTTGCAGTTGTTCAAGTCTGAAAATAACAACTCATAATCTGATTTTATCAAAACCAACTCAAAAATGGAACTACAAAACTGAAATCTCCTTGCAAAATTAGGAATTGTGAGCATGACAATGACTAAAAACACCTCTAAAAGTTGAAAATTTGCTCTTAACATCCATCAATCAAAAAATGCTCCATCTCTTGACTGAAAATATTTGCCTACCCACTTGTATGCATGCAAATGAAATCATGTGATGGCTGGTATGAATAATGACAACAATACCAAATCTGAATTTCTGAGCTATGGTTCTCCAAAGTACACTCTCTTTGTCACCACTAACCACCCACATACTTTGTTGGGGTTCCCTTGCATGAATACTCAACCATGAAGTAGCTCTACCATGCTTATGTTGCGCTACTTTGATATTATACTTGGCTGGAAATGTACAAAATTGGGAACATTTTATGAGTCTATCAATCACAACATATAAACAACCGTACCTTGAACCATGGGCAGCTTGGTGATGAAGACTATGGAAATACTTTCCCATTTTTGAGTGGGAATAGGAAGGGGATTTTCCTGTGTCTTGAGATAGCTCGGATGACCAGCCAATGGGGCATCATGAACAACCCTCAATATCCTGTTCTTCACCCTTGATTTGGGAACCAAATAGACTCCAATCTTGTGGAGAATGATCCCATCCATTATTTTGTACCTTTCATCCACAATTTCTTCCTCCAAAACCACATTAGCAAACTTATACTCAGTTGTAGTTAAAGGCTTCCAATCAATTGTTGTCTTAGATAAAGAGCAAAAATGTGATTCCCATGGCAAAGTATCTTCTACCAAATACTTAACTTGAGGTGTTTCCGGAAGCATACCTTGTAATGTAACCTTCTTACCCTTGTCCGAGAAGCTTATTTCCATGCTTTGATAATTGAAAGTGAGTTCTCCCAATGAATGCAACCATTGGACCCCAAACACGATATTCATATCAGCCATGTTAATTAAATAGAAATCAACACATACCTCATATTGTTCCAATGTAACATGGAGTTGGGAACACTTCTTTGTGCATGGCATAGAGTAACCATCCACTATCTTCACCATCCCTTGAAGTCTTCTACCTTCAATTCCAATTTTGCCACCAAGCACTCATTAATGAAATTATGAGTGGCTCCACCATCAATCAAAACTGTGGTTCCTTGTCCATGGAGGGTAGAATCCTTCACAACTTTGTTAGAATACATAATAATTTCAAAACAATCCTCCATCAAATTTCTTTCTAACCATATGCATGGAGTAGCAATATCAAGGACTTCCTCTTTCTTACAATTCAAGGGATCAATGTCACTTAGGGTGTTCTTCACTTTATCATCATTCCCACTATGTTGTCCATGATGACATAAGTATGGCAGCGACATAGGAGGAGACCAACAAACTGAAATGTGATTTTCAATATCATACCTTTGGCTGTCCTCAGCTTGTCCATCTTCTTTTTCCACCTTGACTTCTTGTCCATACTTTGTTGGCACATGCATGGGGCCTCTTTTGTTCTTACCAAAGCCATGAACACCCTCAACTTGACTCTTAGGAGTTGCTGTCCTAAACAGACCAGCAAGCTGACTGTTATCATGCCTCTTTGAGAAATGGGTTCCAACCATTCCTTTCGCTTCTTTTTCAATATTGGATTCATCACATACTGAAATATTATCAGTATTAACCAAACAATGATCAATAATTACCTCATCATGTTGACTCTTTGGCACAATGATGGAAGGGCCAATTCTTCGTCTTTTGTGGTTCCATCTCTTTCAACATGCAGATCTGATTTTCTTTCGACAATTTGCCACATGCACCCATTAGAAACCAATGAAACTTCATTAAATATTAAAGAATTATTACCTTGGGATTCATGCTCCATGATTTCCCTTCCTTTTGGGCTCATGCTTCCCACTTTCATCAAACTTTAATGTCTTCATGCTGCTGTTCTGAAAATCAGTCAAGAGCTCAACTTTGGCAATGGTGATGGGGGTTGCTAGGGCTCCCATGTGTTGCTCCCTTTCGATGCCCAACAACTTTGGTGGTTCTTCCTTAATTGGCTCAAGCTCTATGATTTCTTCCTCTCCAACATGCATGATGGATTCCTTCATTAATTGCAGCCCTACTTCTTCCTCTTGTGTAGCTTGTGGCCTAGGCTTGGGCCTTGATTTTCCCTTGCTCACACCAATGAATTCGGCAAGAGTAATGGCCTCACGAATCTCCCTTGGAAGTGCCATATATTCTTCATAGCTTCGGTCTCTCGGAATAGCTTCTTCCTTGGAAGAAAAGTAGGCCTCGTGGCTGATCCGTGGGATGATCCCAAAGGTCGCCGTGCATTATTAGCTCTGGATGAGCTACCACCTCTATTATGAACCCTAGGTTCATTCATTCTCTGAAGTGATAGGGCTAGGAAATCCATGGTGTCCACCAAATGCTCTTGCCCTGCAATAAGCTTATCAATTTTAGCTCCTTGAGGATCCATGTTGTCCTCCTTTGATAGTATAAAAACCCTTGTTGCCTTCTTCCAAAAAACCCTAGGTTGGGAAGATCTGAGCTCTGATACCACTGTAATGTCCCTTTTTGGGATTTCAACTGATAAAGAAGGAAATCACTAACCCTAGTAATATTAATTCTGATTCTAGGACCAAGAATGAATATTAAATCAAGTATAGAACAACGATCATATTTTTATAACAATCTGAAAAACACAAGTTTCACCCAAAAATCATCCAACAATGCATCCACAATTTTTATAAACCCTTTTGGAATATTTTAGAACTATTTCCAACACAAAAATCAAGCTAATGCTCAACAGAAATTATTTATTAACAGAGAAGTACAACTCAAAGAAAATTATGAAATAAGGGTTTCCAAACCCCAAACTCCACAAAAGATAGATATTTCCAGCCTTATAAATGATATCAAATCTGAATATGAAAGAAAATAGAAGTTACGTGCCCTAGAAGGCACCAAATGACACCCTAACACAAGTCGCTCCAACTAGGAGAGGCTTATCAATGCATGCAAATGATTGTAGATGACTTCCTTTCCTTTTCAATGCCCAAATCTGCAATTATGACTTCACTTCAACCAAGGATGGTGGGTTTCCGTCCACCAACCAGCCACAAGAAGGGTTTTTCGTCCTTTTGGAATGAACCACACAATTGGATTTTCGCCCAAAAGTGGAGAGAACTAAGAGCAACCAGCCCAAAGATCAATTTAGAATAAATTTGCCAAAAGTAGATGTCCACAAATGAAGCCATAACACTCCTTAAATACCCCAACCTTGGCACCAAAGACCAAACATGCATGACCGACCTCCTTTTGGGCTTATTTAATCTTTTATTTGGCCTTTAAAATCCTCCAAGCCAGCCGACCTGCTAAAATGAAGAAAACACTAAAAAGAAACATTAAAAATTAGAAAAGAAAGATGCAATGAGAACCCAATTCCTTTCCTAATTCATCCAACTTCGTTGCCACGAAAAGGGAATGGCAAGAAGTCCATAATTAGGTTCTCATATCAAAAAAGGGGACATTACATTTTCTTGCCCTTTTCCTAAAGTCTGTTCTGAACATTTGTTTACATCCATGGTTAAATGTGTAAGAAAATTTCTGTTTTTCTTCAAAAGTTTTGGCTTTTCCTTTCAATTGAAATCCTTTGGCTTATATGGAAATTGAGAAGTGAAGATGTGTTTCAAGGCAAGGGAAAAACTCTTACCGGCTTCAGCTGTGAAGTCATAGGTAAAATTTGCATGTGCAAGTGCATGTACAACTTAAAATTCCAAAGAGTCGATGGAAGGTGTTCCCTACAACAAGGGGTCATTAAAATCCGCTCGAGCCTGGTAGATACCGAAATAGTCCTTAAGATCACTCATGCCCCCTGAGTGGCGATTCCTATACGCAGGAGGTGACCTGATTCTTGATGTTAACATTTTTGAGGATGTGAAAAAGTTTGGTAGAGCCTTGGCAATATTTTAACACAAGAACGCTTCTTCAATGATACGCCAATTATTGACATAGATTTTGACTTTGATGGCTTGCTTAGGTAGATGACATGCACAAGATACGTATTACGACACTTTTATAATAATAAAATGACTATTAATGACAAGACACTTGATTTATTGACTTCCGACTCATTTCAACCTATAAGGCTAACAATAAAAATGACAATATACTTAATTACTTGACCAACAAATAAGCCCTATAAAAGACTATTATGAATATGACAAAGAAACAACTTTTTATATGGAGAAGCTATTACTAATACTCAATGTACTATAAATACTAAGACCATAAATGACTAATACCACTATAATATGACTATGAACCCATGACTTGTTTTAAAAAAAAACTATAAGAATATTTAACAAAATATTTTAATATGCTCTTAAAACAAGATCAACTTTAAATAGCTTAATAACTATTAGTAGGTCCTAAGATAAACTTGTAGACCTATTTGCATGGTTTGTCAATGATTTCAAAGATATGGCTGAGATGGAAATGCATGAACTTGCAAAATTTGATTTTCATGAGAATATCATTATCTATAAAAACCATAGTTTGCATAATTGTATTTGGCAAACCCAAAACAATTGTCTAGAAAAAACTTGGCAAGACTCGGCGAATATTTGGCAACTTAAAAATACACAAGTTTCTTTAAAAAACATAAATTTTATGCAAAATATAGCTACAAAATGTATCAAATGAGTCTGTAAAATGTTGTGCTGCTAGTTAGGGCTGCTCATGTGAACAACATGTGTCTACAAGGGAACCTCTTATGCCATGCAGTCATCCCTGCCGCATAACAATATCATGGCATGTATATATGATTACACATCATTATTCATGTCATATATGTCATCCATATCATCCTTACCACCTCATACTCCTACAATTTTTTTGGCTATTGCCCTGTAATTAAGCTTTAAGACTAATCATTCTGCCCATCCCATAACACATTTACATACACAGAGTATCATGAATGTGTCGTTTGAGCATATTCATTCAGTATGAGAGTACAACAACATTGTAAGAGCATTCTAACAGTCATGTAACATCAAACTGACAGTAAAGAGTTCTTATGAGTTCAGATTTTGGGGAGGAAACCAAAAGAACAATAAAGGGATTTGTAGGTTGGTCTTCTCCATTTGGGGTTCTAAACACCACCAAATCTGCTACAAATGGCATCCGTGACCCTGCTGAAACATAACAGATTTGTAAGCGAGCATGGTTGACTTGTAACCTGCAATTCTGAGCTATATTCTGCAAAAAAACAAATAGGACAGCTCTCTTGCAGCAGGGCACTAATGCATAGATGTTTCTGCAAGTAAGTCTTTGTACTTCCATTATGAGGATTTCGAGTTATATCAAACCTGTTGAAATGCTGCTAGTCTTTTAAAAGAAGCAAAATGTTTTCAGGCGAGTAAAGGACACAGACTCGCCGAATATTGATGAATATTCGCCGAGTTATATCAACGAATATTCACTGTTTCAAATTTTAGAATGAGTACGCCAACTCGATGAGCATTCTAGCTATGATACAAACAACCCCAATTTTAAGAGGATAGATGTAACTAGTCCATACTTGGCCGCTAGTTTCTTTGCCCATACATATTTCTTTTCTAGTGGTCTTTTTCAAGGTTGTCAAGAGGTTCAATGGGAGTCAAATAAACTTCTTTGCAAAGGCAAACTTAGTTACAACACTAAATTTCACAATCGCATGTCTACCATCAAAAGTCCTTTGACCTTTGATTCCGGGACAAATGAATGAGATAAAGAAGCACCAACATCAAGTTTGTCCCATGAAGATGAAGTGCTATCGCTACAAGATTGGACAAGTTGCTAGGCCAGCTATTATCATTGAGGCTATCGTTATAGTTTGTAGCGGATCCTCGAATCAGAGTGATCAATGGTAACTATAAGCCGCTCAAAGATCTATGAGACTTTATGCAAGGAGGCCTTCTTGTGCACCACCATGAATGGGATCTCCACTGAGGAAGCCGTGCATAGCAAGCTCAATACAACATCCACCACCATGAATATGAGCATCAACCCTCCATTCTCCCGCCATTCCTCATTTGATGTTTTCAGATGCTGCCCCCTTCTATTTTTTTAGTTTTCCATTTTGAATGATTTATATAGATTCCAAATTGTGCAGTGATGGCGGTTTGTTATAGATCTGATGATTAGAATATGCATGGGCTTGTAGAGCTTTTGATCCAGCAAGAAACATTGGTAGAATGTACACAACTTTTAGAGAATTGATAATAAAAATTGCAGCAAGGTGTCCTCAAAACTACGACGATGCCGCAAGGAGGATACATAGTGCAAGACAGCCCGCTCAAGTCACTAGGTTCGAGTTCGAGTTCAAGTTTGACAAGGATAAAATTTGGTTCAAGTTCGCCCAATGGATAAAGTTCGAAAAAAATTTGCCATTAAGTTCGAATAATAGAAAAACATAAAAACATATGAAATTATGTCAAACCACAATCTTAAACATGTAATATTAAGTTTTTAGACTTCATACTAACCATACTATAGCCTTAAAGGCTACTTGTTACATCAAAAGTTCCATATCATCAAAGAGCAAACATACTCTATAGCCTTATAGGCTACTTGCTACATAAAAAAGTTCCATATCATAAAAGAGCGAACATACTCTATAGCCTTATAGGCTACTTGCTACATCAAAAAGTTCCATATCATCAAGAGCACTTGGCTCATCAACATTATCATCATCACTAGATTCATCACAAAGGAAGTCAGATCATCTACATCCTCCAAGTCTTCTGCAACAGGTTGGGATTGTGAAGAAGATTCTTTTTCCATATTTTTCATGCACATCCAAATTGTTGCGAACATAAACAAGATCTCCTAACTTTCCCGACAATAACTTGTTTCTTTTCTTAGATTGGATGTGATCAAAACAACTCCAATTCCTTTCACACGTTGATGCACTTGCTCCTTGACTCAAAATTCAAAGAGCAAAGTGTTGTAGTTCCTTTTGCACTTGATCCATAATATTTCCACCATTTGTATCCCTCAAGAAGTGGCCTATCATCCTTGGCTCCTCGTGTTGAAAATACCCCTTCTTTTGCCCGAAATGCCCTTGTTTGGTGCCTAATTATCCTTGCAAGTTCAGGATCTGGAACAAGCTTGTCAATGGCTTCATAAAGCCCACCCATGACTTCAGAATCACTCTCTCTATCTATATGAAAGAGCCTAGGCTCTAGATAACAAGCTGTTGAATGTAAGGGTGTGTGCATCATTTTCCATCTTACATCAATGACATCCCATATTTCTTTGTAATCTGCCTCCACATCATTGAATGCCTTCTGAATGGATTCCTTACAATGGTCCATAGCCTCATAAACCATGCCAAGACAAGGGGTGTCACCATCAACCATGCGAAGCACATCCACAATAGGTTCACAAACTTTTAGAACTTTGTTTGCACTTTCCCAAAAGTTGTTTAGAATAATTTGTTTTGCATGCTTTCCCTTAGAGCTTGTTGAAAGTGCAGATCTTTCCCACTCATTGCAACAAATCACTGACCTTATTGCTGCTTTCTCTTCAACTACTCTTTTTAAAGTGATATAAAAAGAGGCAAACCTTGTTTCACAAGGCCTCAACAACTCCTTAGATGCATGTTGTCTATAAATGCTCAATGTAAGGCGGTGGTTCCTTATGAAGTTTGCAATTGTCCTCCCCCTTTGAATTGCTTCATGAACCCATGGAAATTTGGCCAAGTCTTGAAGTAGCAAATTCAAGCAATGAGCTGCACAAGGGCTCCAATAGATTAGAGGATACTTGTCCATTATCATTTTTCCAGCGCCTACACAATTAGTGGCATTATCAGTGACAACTTGAACTACATTTTCCTCACCCACTTCTTGAATTGCTTCATCCAAGATTTTGAAAATAAACTTTGAAGTCTTCTTGTGGTTCATGGTGTCAACAACTTTCAGAAAAGATATTCCTTGAGGGCAATACACCAAGACATTAATCAAGGGTCTTTGACACATATCAGACCAACCATCACTCAATATACTGCAACTTGTTACACTCCAAGAGGCCTTGATGCCTACCATATTTCCAGTCACCCTCTCTTTTGACCTTTCCAAAAGAGTAGTTCTAAGCCTCTCTGAACTAGGTGGAGTGTATCCTTTGCCAAATTCAGATATTTTTTTAATTGCATTTTTAAAAAAGGACTCCTTGCCACATTGAATGGAATGGCACTTGAATAAAACAAATCTGCTAATGCATCATCTACATCTTGCTTTTGTACTGGCTTCCAAATGCCAAGAAGTGTTCCACTACCACATGTGTTTGATTGCATACATGATGATGACATGCTTGTGGAAAAGCCCTTTGATGTGTTTCTGGAAATAGCTTCTTCAATTCTCTGTTTTTTTGTGTTGCTATATGTTTTCCAACAAGTGATTGTTGCTCCTCCGAAAGATCCCTTCCCCAAATCTGATCCAAATTTTTAGTTTGAGTAGTTCGACATTTCTTAAAACACTTAGCATGAATGCTTACAGGTTAGATAACAACAATGATATGCAAACAATTTTTTTCTATGGCCCAAATCAGACTCGGAAATGAAATACAAGACCATGCAAGATCAACTTAACTGCTGCAATAAATCTTCAAAAATGGCGACTAGGGTTTTGTTGGAAGACCCCCACAAACATAACCAACCATATACAAATAAAATACTGATTTTTAATAACAAAATAAGAGTTGGAAATTACTCAAAAATCTGCCCTCTGAATGGGACTGAAAATACACTTAAAACCCTCCTAGAAAATTCTGATATTAATTTCTTTTGAGCCCAAAATGACAGTACAATAGATGGCACACAAATCAGATCTGAAAATACCTCTTAAACAGCGTAGAACATCCAAAAAGTGAGTCGCCCCACACTGATAAATATGCTAACTGTTGCTGCAATTTTATTCTTTGACTCACGCTGCTGAAATGATGAAAATTTGTGAAGATCAATGGGATTTCCTAAGTAGAAATCCCTCACAATGCTCCTGGGGTTTTTGTCCACAAGAGAATAAACCCTAAGGGTTTTCATCCTGGGCTTGTTTGCAAAAAGCTCAAAGCTTCCAATGCAAGAGAGAAAATATCAAACGAATTTGGAATGCCTCTAGGCAAGTCGACTTCTTCTTTATATAGGAAAAGGGACCCAAAGTGACCTCCGAACTTCCAATGAGCTTTTGTCCCTTCGTTGCCCTCTCCTAGGCCAAGTCGCACTTTTTTAAAAGGGGCCTTAGACATACTTTTATAATTTTTCACTCCCTTGAGCAAATCGCATTTTTCCTTAGGAAGTACAATTTAATTAAGTGCTTTTATTTTATTGCACTTTCCTAAGTTCTAATTTAAAGTTAAGTCTATTAATTTATTATATGTGCTCTTTATAATGTTATATTTTAATTTTTGCACAATATAATAAAATTAATAAAACTTAAGTCACCCTTGAGCTCACCCTTTGGGCCGTCGGAGTAGACAAAATAGGCCAAAGGTCTTCAATTAAATTATTCGAGAAAGAGGGACATTACAGTCCTCCTTCCCGGGATTGCTTGTCCCCAAACAACTGTAAAGTTGGATGCAGAAGCATAGACTCTCCTTCCCACGTAGCATCCTCCATCGCAAGTCTAAATTCTCGTCCTTTGCCAAAGTACTCCCGAATCACTCTACTTCAGAATCTCCTCTCTCTCTCTTGTCCAGGATCTCCTCAGGAACTAGATCCAATCTCCCTTCCTCATCCAAGGGTGTGCAACTCAGCCTCAGTAAGAGACCACGTGCTGCCCTAATGCCTTCTTCAAGCAAGACACATGGAAAACATTGTGTATCGTACTTTCATGGCAGTAACTCGACTCATAAGCTACCTCTCCAACTCTCCTCAACACTTTGTCACGGACCATAAAAACCGAGACTTAAATTTTCTGCCCCCTCTTCTTGAGAGTACTATGTTTATATGGCTGTAGACGCAAAAATACCATGGCTCCCACCTCAAATGATCTCTCAATCCCGTGTTGGTCCGCATCCATCTTTTGCTGGTTCTAGGCATGCTGAATATTATCCTTAAGTACCTTAAGGATATCCCCGACTATCTGTATGCAACACTCACGAGCTTTAGGAGCTATCTTGTCCCCAAAAGCCAAATAAATGAAAGATGTCACATCATATTTATACAATGCTCGGAAGGGTGTCATACCAATAGACATGTGGTAAGTAGTATTGTAGAAATACTCACACAAATACAACCATTTCACCCATGCCTTTTGCTACCCTAAGACATAATTACGAAGATAACCTTCTATCCATTTGTTCACGATTTCTGTTTGTCCTTCCGTCTGAGGGTGATAACTAGTGCTGGGAGTCAACTTTGTACTAACCAATCGGAAAAGCTCCTGCCAAAAAGTGCTCAAAAATCTGTTGTCCCAATCACTGACAATGTTCTTCGGAAGTCCATGCAATCTGAATACTTGACGGAAGAACAAATCAGCCACATGCGGTGCTTTAAAGCTGGTTAGAATGGAGAAGAAGTGTGCATACTTTGTTAATCTATCAACCACACGGCATAAATGCGATCGTTCCCTTTCACTATGGGAAGTCCTCGTATAAAATCCATCAAAATACTTTCCCATTTTTGCTCTAGAATTCGCAAGGGCTGTAATAAACCCTGAAAAGTATGCTCTTACTTGTTTTGTCGGACAAGTCACACACTCACGGACATGGCGTAGGACATCCTCTTTGAGACCCTCCAAGATAATCTCTCTCTAACCTGCCCGTATGTCTTCAAGTACCTTGGAATGTTCTGCAAGTGGTACATCATGGAAGGCATGTAGAATCTTCTCCTTAAGCTTAGATTTAGGAACTAGGTAAATTCTACCCTTGTAAAAAATCAAATCAGCTATCACCTTGTATTGCTCATCCTGAATTTTACTATCCATAATGTCGCATGCCAAAAGTTTTTGGAATGAATACTCCACTAATAGTTGAGATTTCCAATCTGCAGAAATCTCATTTCAAAGAACATAGGGCAACAAGTTGTGGTTTTCTAGAAAGTCCATCAGCCACTACATTCTTCTTACCTTTGACATACTCAGTGTCAAAATCATATGCCTAGATCCTGCTAACCCACTTTTGCTGCCTTTCATTGAGCTCCTTTTGTTCCAAGAAGTATTTCAGTCATGTTGTGATCGGTTCTCACCACAAACTTCCCACCTACCAAATACTGTTTGAATTTCGCCAAGGAATGCATAACAATGTCATGAGAGCAACTCCTTATAATAGGTGGAGTACAACCTCTCATTGTCTCCCAGCTTCCTACTCTTGTAGGCAATAGGGTGGCGGTTCTGCATAAGAACCGCACCAATACCCAATCCGTACATCACACTCCAATATGAAGGGTCGATGGCCAAAATTCAAGAGCCAAAAGCTGGACAAGTGCTCATAATCACCTTCAACCTATCAAATACCACTTCAGGCCTCGTCTGGCCCACCTAAATGCCCCCTTCCGTGTAAGATATGTCAATGGCGGCTATAAGCCGAGAATAGCCTCTAACGAACTTCTTATAATAACCACATAATCCTAGGAATCCACGCAAGTCTGAAATGTTTCTAGGTGGTGGCCAATCCGCATAGCCCGTATCTTCTTTTGTTTGATGAACTTGACCCCATTGGCCCCAATGACGTGCCCAGAGATACAAAATTTTTGTGAGTCCAAATTCACATTTGGACATCTTAGTAAGAAATAGAGATGTGTCTCCATGATGCTAAGTACCTCATCAAGATGCCTCAAATGCTCCTCCCATGTCCGCTATAAATCGAATGTCATCGAAAAATACTAGCACAAACTTCCTCAATTCTTGTTGTCAAGAGATGGTTCATGCATGATCGAACATAGTAGGAGGATTAGTGAGACCAAATGGCATCACCAAGAACTCATAGTGCCGATGAAGTGACATATGAAGACCTGCTTTGTGAATGTCCTCCTCATGAACACGAATCATTGATGGTATCTCGATCAAGATCAATCTTCGAAAAAATAGATAGCTCCATCACACCTCTAATTCAAAAAAGCTCACCTATGTGAGGAATGGGATACTTGTTCTTTATAGTCTTCTTGTTGAGTGCACAGAGTCAATGCACATCCTCATGGTCTCGTCCTTCTTCACCAAAACAATTGAAGAAGCAAAGGGACTAGAACTAGGACAAATGTGTCCCATATCTAAGAACTCTTTAATGGCCTTCTCTATCTAATCCTTGATTTTTTAGGATGGTGATAAGGCGTAGTAATTACGGGCTTGGCCCCCTCCTCTAGCTCTATGACATGCTCAAATCCCTATCCGGTGGTTTATCTCGGAGGAATGTCACCAAAGATGGGCCGTGCTTATCAATATCAACTGGATATCCACATGAAAAGGCTATCCACTATCGAAGAAGATTCGGATGAAATGAAGCATTAGGATGCCCACGCAACCTCCCATGTCCGACAATGGACTCCATCCTACAACTCTAGGCCCACCATCGGAAAAGAGCCGAAGCATAATCTTCTTCCCATCTCGCCATAAACTCTAGCTCCATCTTCTCCAAGTCCTGCACATACTGTCAAGGATTGATCAGAGCCACCGAATGCCCAACATTGTATCTATCTCGCCAAGACCAATCACATAGCAATCATCGGTCAATGTGTAGTCCCCATCGTATGATAAGCCGAGGAACCCTCTTAGTGCTGACTCATAGAAAATCCGTCTGCAACTCGTACACTAAACCCCTCAAATTCCTTAACCTATAACCCACGCTTCGCAGCCAACCCCTCATCTATGAAGTTGTGCGTGCTCCACTATCTATCAAACAAACACCTTGGTGTCACTAGCTTTCACCCCGAAACCGAGACTACCCCATGTTAAAAATTTCGTTACTTTAAAATAATGGGTCCCGAAAGTGTCTCGTATTGTGTCAAGATATTCCCAAGAGTCATATTAGCCAATTTCCCCCTAAATACCCAGATGCCCAAAATCGTTATATTCGTCGTTGGGGTTTGCTTATGGGAAATTTGTATTTAATTATTTTGAGCCCCGTTTGAGGTAAATTGTGCTCGGTTTAACCCTGTTGTGGTCTTACATGTCAATATTCCCATATACCAGTAGGGTTTTAACCAGGAATGAATCTTGGGCTTTATTTGTGACTTCTGGCAACGTTTTGTGTTTTTGGTGTTTTCCCGTTTTGTTTTCTGTGAAATTTCTCTAGGTCAATTCCTTTGCCGGTTTAATCTGATTTCTTGCCTGGAGTATCTAGAGATCACCTATGGACGTTATGCCAGAAGGAATTTGTCCACGGGAGGTCTGGTTCTCTCTGAAAAGATGAAGTCATGCACAAAAAAGCTTCTTTTGGGGAAGCCGCATTTTTGGAAAAAGAAGGTTTTAAGCTACAATGGGATTTTTGGTAGCAGCAAAGCAGGGGGGAATTTTGTACTTGCCTAACAGGTACTTTTTCCCATGGAAGCAACGCCACTTAAGTCACAATGGGAAAATTAGAGGCAAAGCAGGCAAGTGGGAATTTCTTACCTGCCTTGCAGGGTGAAAATTCCCATTGTGAAATAAAAGAAAATCACTTAAGGCATTGATGGGATTTCTTACTCGCCTCAGTAGCAGGTAAAAAATCCCATTATGAAAGTCAAACAACTTAAGTGGATCATGGATTTTTGGAGCTAGCTTTTAAAAATAGAAATGTCAAAAGGGACCTTTTTGGTGAATAAGAATGCAGCTTTAAAGAATAATCCCATTGGTGCCCAAGATGAGGAAAAGTAGCTTTTAAAAATAGAAATGGCTTATGTCAAAAAGTGCACCCATATGGAAGAGGAATAATACTTTTTAAAGTATTAATTGATGTAATTAATTCCTATTTTTAGTGGATGAGGTCAAAGCACACTGTGAAGCTTAAGTGAACTGGAAGTAGAGAGCTAAAATTAAATAAATTTAATTTATTTAATGGCAGCCATGAGCATGCACAAAATAGGTGCCCATTTGAAGAGAAAAGCTTGTTAATTAATTAATTAATTGCCAGGAATAGGAGGGGCAATAATTAATTATAGAATGATGAGGGTTATATAAGCATGGGCTGCCATAAGGATGAATTAATTAATTCTTTAGCAAGGAAGTGCAGCCCAGACAATTTTGGCGCCCCATTTGAAGAGGAATTTTGCTCAAAAGAAGGTGTAATTACTGCTAGAAGCTTCAAAATTTGGCGCCTAGGTTTGAAGGAGCTTGATTTGTGTCTGAATAATTGTCTGCATAGTGGTACAGGTGCTCAGGTGAAGTTGATAAAATTCATGCTTGCTTTGCATGCAAACAAAACATCAAATTTTTGGGGCAGCAGACTTGATATATGCAGATTTTTATAATTAAAATCCAGTGTTCATGTTCCGGTTGCCATCTTTGTTTGAATTAATTGCAGGAATTCATTACAGGTGCTTTTATAAGAGAAAGGGAGCTTAAATCAATGTCCAATACATTGAACATATCCTCCGAATCTGAAGAAATCTCCAGATCTGCACCGATTGTGAAGAATTCCTAGAATAAAGAGAAAAAGAGTTGCTCAGATAAAGATTGCTCCGGCCATGGCGAAGCATGATGAAAGAAAAGGATCAACAAAATCATGCATAGTTTCATTTACATCAGATCGAGATCAGATCCATAATTGCAAATCGCAAAGGCTTCATCCTCTTGTTTCTAATGCAGCCCGTGTAGAAGTCAATGCATGGAAATTCCTTCCAGGATCTTGTGCATGTGTTCTCCCAATCTTCCAGTTGAAGCCTTCATTGAATTTGCATTCACCCGGAGTGCTTTCCAGAATTTTTAATTGCTCATATGCAATTAAAAATAAAAATGATGAGTTATTTATGGCAAACATTGCACTGATGCATGTACAGGAGAAGAACTGCAAAAGCTTCAAGGATAAAAGGGAAGACAAGGCAAAGGCAACACCCGTAAGCAAAATTCTAGATCCAGCCGCTTCCAGATCTAGTCGTTTCCAATCCAATATGGTGAGAATCAAGGGCAAAAGAATCAACTGCATGCAAAATGTGAAAAAAGAACAAGACTGCAGCTTTCCTCTTCCTTCTTCTTTCCTCCGACAAAGTAATTGAGCGATCAATTAAATTATAAAACTTAAGTGATTGGTTTAAAAGCCATTACTTGAAGAAGTCAACTACTTGGAAATAGGTGGCAGACATGCAAAATAGAAGGTTCTATCTTCAGTTGCAAATCATGCATGTCATGCAAAGAGGAATTCCAGGAGGGAGATTGCCAGTTGTTTCCTTTCCCACTTCCACATGTGCCAGTTCAACTAAAAGCTTCCGACTTGTAATTGCCCCTCTACATTCTATAAGTAGAGGAAGAACTTTTGGGTTAAGGATCAAAATTTGTAAGCAACATTCTTGTGTTCCAGACTTTGTGCTAAAACCCCTGATAGCTATTTGAAGCAAAGGAATACAAAGGAGCAGATTTCCGGAGAACTTTGTGTCACGGTGCATTTTGTTTCTAGCACCTTTTTTGTCTTAGATCTACTTATAAATTTTGTGTTATTTTAGATCTAGATCTAAAGTGCCTTTGTTTATAATTTTGTGTGTTGATATCTATTGGTTCCATTTATGTGCATGCAATCAACTCTGTTATCTATTGATTGGGTTGGCATCTTACTATCTTCCCTTCTTCTTTAAATATTTCTTTCTTTAAACCGTGTTTTATAGCTATTCCTTCATTCATGGTTAAATATATAGATACTTTCATATTTTTTGACAAACGGGACGGTAAATGAGGGAGATTTATCTCATTGCCTAGGTTTTCACTTGAAAATCTAGCCAAACACCTCACTACAGTAATTACTCCCTTTATCGAAAGGAATTCATGAAAGTGCTGAATAGGTGGATGAAATCGATGTAAAACTTAGGGCTTCTCATCATCATGACCATATCGTCGCCTTCTACATCTAGCATAAGTGGTTTCATCATCCTCATCAAAGCACCTCAATAAGGTGCACCTTGCCTTTACCAAAGCAGCGATGTCCAAGCTCCTAATGATCCTTACAATGGTAAATCAACTCAGGGAGATTTCCGATCCATCTAGAAGGTGGTGAATTCTTGCCATTAGGTTTTCAGCTGAAATGGTTTGGAATTCGTGGGAAACTTCTTATTGGGCTGATAAGAAGTGGGGGATGTGTCCAAATCCAATGCCGTCTAAATGGCATCATGCAACATCTTAGGCTTAAGAGCCTTGACCAATCCTCTCATCCTATCATGAAGCCCCTCTATGAATAACATCACTACCCTCTTCTCGGGCATTTCCAAAACCATAATCGCTATATGCTGAAATTCGTTGTAGACATCAACATGATCCATCCTAGCGGAGCTACGCCAAATCTACGTAGTATAGCTCCACGTCCTTGCGATCAAATCTCACAATCAGTCTCTCACTGAACTCCCTGTAAGACCTTGATGTCCCAAAAGATCATGGTTCGTGTGACCAGCCCATGATGCCACCAATCATATGCTACTCCCTTATGGTGTAGAGTGGTGGGAACTCGAATAACCTCCTACTTTTGCATAGGCTTAAGGGTAAGATACGTGTCGAGCTTATGAATCCAAACTTTGACGCACCGATCTTCCCATTTCCATCAAAGGTGGAAAGAGTCACCTTGTTGGTAGCCTGCTTCAACTCCCTATTCATTCGCCGTGTTCTAGGCTTCCTATCTCCTAGCCCTCGAGCTATTCCTTTCTGCTGCACACATCTTGCGGAAGGGGAAAAACATCCCTCACATGTTGTGCTTAAACTCTTCCACTCATCGCACCTTGGCTACCATAACATTGTCCACGGAAGTTCACTCCCTTAGGCGGATCTTTAATTGCCGGTGGGTCATCTTTAGCAAGAAACTAGGCTGCATAGGCCTATCTACCTGCTCTGGGTAGGTCTCCGCTCATTTGTATGAGTGTGCCTCCTCTCCCGGTGAGGAGATCCCCTCACACTACCAATCTCCAAAGGTGTTCTACCGTGCCTCTTGAGGATCAGTGACAATTGATATAGATCTGTCTCTCTGTCATGTCTATCTCTTGGCCTATCCAAGGCCAACCTATCCAAAGTAGATCCCATACGTTTCATGGACTGAATCAATCGCTCTTTGAGTGTACCATAGTCCTAAAAGTTCTTTGTTTGGATCCATTAGCTCTCCCATCCCGGGAGGGCTATGAGGACTTCCGGTCTATCACCCGTGGGTTCAACTCCAACACCTATTTCAAAACCAGCCTCAAGTCGTGCTTGTCTACGTGTGTAATATCTATGTGGACCAATCCCTTGTGGTTGCATAGAATCAATGCTCAGTAACCCTCCGTGCTCGCAGGATCATTGTTTTTCTATTTATTTATTTTTAAATATAAACTTTCTCTCTCATAAAGCTAGGAGAATGCCTTGCTTGATACCTTGAAAGATCCCACTCCCAAATTTGATCCAAATTTTTAGTTTGAGTCATTTGACATTTCATCAAACACTTAGCATGCAACTACTTACAGGTTAGATAACAACAATGATATGCAAAACAAATTTTTTCTATGGCCCAAATCAGACTTAAAAATGAAATACAAGACCATGTAAGATCAACTTAACTGCTGCAATAAATCTTCAAAAATGGTGACTAGGGTTTTGTTGGAAGACCCCCGCAAACATAACCAGCCATATACAAATAAAATACTGATTTTTAATAGCAAAATAAGAGCTGGAAATTACTCAGAAATCTGCCCTCTGAATGGGACTGAAAATACACTTAAAACCCTCCTAGAAAATTCTGATATTAATTTCTTTTGAGCCCAAAATGACAGTACAACAGATGGCACACAAATCAGATCTGAAAATACCTCTTAAACAACATAGAACATCCAAAACGTGAGTCGCCCCACACTGGAAAATATGCTAACTGCTGCTGCAATTTTATTCTTCAACTCACACTGCTGAAATGATAAAAATCTATGAAGATCAATGGGATTTCCTGAGTAGAAATCCCTCACAATGCTCTTGGGGTTTTCATCCACAAGAGAATAAACCCTAAGGTTTTTGTCCTTGGGTTTGTTTTTGCAAAAGCTCAAATCTTCCAATGCAAGAGAGAAAATATCAAATGAATCTTGAATGCCTCTAGGCAAGTTGATTTCTTCTTTATATAGGAAAAGGACCCAAAGTGACCTTTGCACTTCCAATGAGCGTTTGTCCCTTCATTTGCCCTCTCCTAGGCCAAGTCGCACTTTTAAAAAGGGGCTTGAGACATACTTTTATAATGTTTTCACTCCCTTGAGTAAATCACATTTTCCCTTAGGAAGTACAATTTAATTAAGTGCTTTTATTTTATTGCACTTTCCTAAGTTCTAATTTAAAGTTAAGTTTATTAATTTATTATGTGCCCTTTATAATGTTATATTTTAATTTTTGCACAATATAATAAAATTAATAAAACTTAAGTCACCCTCGAGCTCACCCTTTGACCGTCAAGTAGACAAAATAGACCAAAATCTTCAATTAAATTATTTAAGAAAGAGGGACATTACATCCTCTCTCTTTAATATGGCTATGATTTTGGCGTGACATTAGGACAAGCTTTAACACCCCCACCAGGCCCACCCACTTTGCCAAGCAAGTGGTCCACTGCCCTAGTTATACTACCAATAAAAATTTTGTTGCATAAGTTACATTTGATTTCATTTCCGGTCCCTGTGCGTGTGACGTGCTTCCATCCCTCAACTTTCGATTTTTGAGGAGCCATGAAATCACCTGTAAAAGTAATATCACAAAATTAAAACACACTTAGAATGAAAATAAAGATAAATATATGTTTAAACATTCAAGAAATTAACAATAAAATAATTTTTTAAAATATATTTTATTTATTAAAAATAAAAGTAAATGTAAACAAATACAAACAAAAATAATCAATAACTACATTGAAATAAATCTAGACACATAAATACTTAATACAAATATTTGAAATTAAAAGAATAAAATTAATATATAAGAAGTTTGAGTTTTTATTAATATTTAAAATTAAAAATAGTAAAATTATATCTAATAATTACAAAATTAACTAAAAATTAACTGCAACATTTTTTTATTGAAAAGCGCACTTTTATATTAATAACAAAGATGTACAATGCTAATCATACAAAAACAGGTGAAAAGAGTTGCACCCCAAAATGCGAGATGTCCAATCGATCAAGCCAAAAAGCCTCGAGAGAGGCCAAGTCACCTCAAAGTACCATCATTAAAAAACTACATAGTGTGAACTTCAATAAAAAAGAGAACAAAAACATTAAGTAGTAAAAGAGGCTGAAACATGGCGGCAAGTGGCGGAGGAGGCGGACTATCGGGCTTATCACCTCATCTGAACCAAAGGGTGAGCCTCGTCGAGACAGGGCTTCCACCCATCCTAACCGGAGTCGTTTTGCTCAACGTCAATACCATCATCATGCTCGCGGGCAAAAATGGCTAAATCCAAGTGAGGGAATTTCCCTTGAGAAACACCAAGCCAACTAGAATCACCAAGCGGAGTAGATGCAGGCAAAGGTGGCCTCGACCGAGGGGATCTCTGCCGAGGTGGAGGTGGAGGACTCTACGGCCGACGCACGAGGACCCCCAACCACGGACGGGGAGGTGGTGAACGATGATGCCAAGGTGGCGAGCGACGATGTGGAGATGCATCCGGGGGCACCCGATTAACGACGTAGGGCGCCGAACCCCAATGGTTAAGGAGGTGTCGGAGATGCTCCACCTCCAAGTGCACTTTTTCAGTTTGATTATGAATCTGAAGCGAGTAGAAATCACAACCACCTTATTAGTAATCAGAGAAATCATAATCCAAAAGAACATTATTAAAAATAACATTGTTTTGTCTTTCCATAAATGGAACAAAATTTCAGTTCTGAAGATGTGCCAAATTTTGTTGTAAACTACAGGTAACATGGTTGAATCCCCAAAAGAACCACTTTCCAAGTGAAGAACTCGGGAGAAAAGGGTTGGAAAAGGGTGTGAATCCATCTCAAGCCGTTTGAGATGGGGAAAAACCAAAAATGTGCTTGATAGACTCTGGCTAGTTACAACACAAACAGACGGGGTTAAACCCAAAATGTTTGAGACAAGAACCAACAGGAGAGACCTTGGTGAAGAAGACACCAAAGGAAATGAGCTTTTTTAGGCTCAACAATGGCCGACCAAACCCTTTGAAATCGATGGGACTAAACCGAAGCGAGGAGGAGAGAGACCAATGCCTGTTAAGCGTGTCACTGTCAACAGAACGAGGAGCCATAAGAGAATAACCAAGGGAGGGTTTGTATCTGCGAAAAGGAGTAGCAGTAGGCCAATTCTAGTCATGCCACCAAGGAACTCAGAGGTAAGTCCTATCTTGTGTAAATATTCTTTAAGAATACAAGTAATTAATTGTCAGATAGGAGTAGCATCAATAGGAAGAAGGTGGAATTTTAAGGCCAAGGTTTCCTAGGAAAGACAGGATCGAGAGTTATCAGTAAAACAAATCCCCAACAAATTTAATCCCCTTTTTGAAAATCGAGTGCTTTAGCCCAAGGAGCCAAAGCCAGAGGCAAATCATGAAAGGAAAAGAGAGAGGACCACCAGAGAGAGAATGAATTGAGGGAAATGCCAAATCTGAAACCATTTCAACCCAAAGAAGGTGTGGTCTGAGAGATTCCCATGCCTTCCAAATACTTTGCAGAATAAAAGTGCCCTTAATCTTAACTGGACATTAGGCAGAGAAGGAGAGATTGAAAGTTAAGACCCTTCCAAGCCTGTTTGCCCATAGGAACACCCTAACAAATACCATGCCGAAGGAGAATTTTCCAAGCTTCATTCCCTTCCAAACTATGCAAGATCCATTTAGCACAAAGAGCCCGCCCTAGTGTTTGACATCAATTAAGCCTCAGACCACCAACTTCTTTAGGCATACAACAAACTTCCCAAGCAACCCTATGGAACCCCTTGTGCCCTTCAGTGTTGGCCCAAAGGAAATCACGAAGAAGCTTCTCAAGTTTGGCATAAGCAACATTGGATGGAGCCCAACATGAGGAGTAATACACATGTGTGGCTGCCAAAACCTTAGAGCATATTTGAAATTTCCTGCTTATAGAAAGTGGTTTGGTGTGTAATGTCCGTCTTTCTCGAATGAATTTATTGAAGAGCTTTGGCCATTTTTTGTCTACCCGACTGCCAAAGGGTGAGCTCTAGGGTGACTTACGTTTTATTAATTTTATTATATTGTGCTAAAGTTAAAATATAACATTATAAAAGAACATATAATAAATTAATAAACTTAACATTAAAATAAACTTAGGAAAGTGCATTAAAAATAAAAGCACTTAATTTAAATGTACTTCCTAAGGCAAAAAATGCGACTAGCTCTGTGGAAAATTATTCTAGTGCTCACGATAATTGTTATATAGTTATAACAATATACTTTGTTATTGTGTTACCCTTGACTATTCCGGGGTATTCATTCCTATTTACTAGGACGTTGTTTTGCTACTTCCTTGGCTATATAATAGCCTATCTATTGTACGTTGAAGATATTGGAGCATATTGAATATCATTCCGTGCAACTCTGTGATTCATTTCTTTTATCTGGCATCAGAGCGTGGCGGATCTGTAAGAAAGCAACGAGTTATTATGCGAGCAAATGAATGCAGAAATTCTTGGTCACTCAAACTGTTAGGGGACGTAGTTTTTATTGGATGGATGTGACTGTTTTTTTTAGTCTCTGAGTTGTTGATCAAAGTGGCTCCTTATATCCTTGGTAGACTTTCCATCCACGTTTTCTTACACATCTGGACTGAGAGACCATTGGATAAATACGTGACTGTAATATCTTTTGAAAGTCAAAGTAATAGTATTTCCAAGGCGATTTACATATCTTTTTCCCTGAGATGGCATCTACAGACCCTAGCAGCTTGGCTTTCACATTACAGTGACTTAGATTAACTCAACGTCTCTGCTAGATTCATTTGCTTCTAATTGTAACTATTGCAGTCTCTTACCTCATTTATATCAGCTGGAGCTATCTACAATGTGTCTGTGTTCTTTCTTGAATCGACGGTGCAAAGACATTTTCTGTTCAAAGCAATAATCACAGTTTCAACAACAAATACATGCCACAACATATAAGTACCAGGTCAGATTTATAAAAGCACACGGTTTTATTAGCGTTCAGATTATAACTCGGTCTTGATCTTTAGTTAATTGCTTAGGTATACTCAAGTCGAATAGTTTAAAATATTCGGTCAAGTCGTGTAGTAAAAACAAATTCATTGTCAAGTCCATATGTTTTATGTTTAGTTTTCTGTCATCAATCTAAATACAAAGCGTTTTGTCAAGATTAATATTAAAGTCATGTTGATTGTCAATTAGTCTAATTTCATAATAATAATTATTTTATCATCATTGTCAATATAGTCAACATATTGTCAATTGTTAATGGTAAATCTATTTGTTGTCATTTAGTCTGCAAAATTCTTTGTCAAAAGAGTCCAAACGTTGTGTATTAGTGTCTAAATGGAAATTCCTCTAGAAAAGTTTAATGGCCTCAATTTCCACACTTGGAAAGTAAAGATCCAAATGTAGTTGATGAACAAAAATCTTTGGAGGATAGTAGATGGAAAAGAACCAACACCTATAAATCCGACTAAATTGGCAGAATGGGAAACGAGGATGATAAAGCCAAAGCCATTATTGGCCTTGCTCTTTCAAATATTGAGTTACATTATGTCGATCTGGGGAAAACATCAAAGGAAATCTGAGCAAAATTTTTGATGCAAAAGTTGTTAATGCAAAGTTTTCTTTAAAACTACAATTGTTCAAGCTCAAAATGATTGATGGGGTCACCATGTCTAGTCACATAAATGATTTGAGATCTCTTCTAAGACAACTAGCCGAAATCAAAGCTCCAGTAGAAGATGAAGATGCAAAAGCTATTTTATTAAATAGCTTACCACCCAGGTACAATAATGTCGTGTTTACTCTTGGACAAATGCCGTCACAAGGTCTTGAAGATATGATTTCAGCTCTTCTAGCTGAAGAAAAAAGAACCAAAGAAGATGTAGAAGAAGAAACTGCCATGTATGTGAAAAAGAAATATAAAAATTCCTCTAAAAATGAAGAGGAAGTTGTGTGTTACTATTGCAAGAAAAAGGGGCATACTTCCACATATTGTAGAATTAGAGCTAAAGATCTGCTAAGTGGAAAACTTAAAGCAAATGAAGCTAATATAATCACAAAAGAAGAATCAGAGACAGAGGAAGAACCCATGAAAGAAGAATGCGGCTATATTTATGACGATTTTCTGTTCTAAGCATCACACCGGAGGATGGAGGCATTAGAGGTTGGAGGTCAATCAACGACCTCTCGTCAGCCGCCATGACGGGAATGCATGAAGGTTTGGTGACATGTGTGTTTTCTTCCATTTGTGCGTGGTGTGTTACGTTGTGCAGTGTTCCTATTTTCAATAAGTAAAAATTTCACATTGAGGGGAACATGATCCAATGTTCCATTTCCATTTTTTAGTTTGTGTGTGAGAGCAGATTTTCCTATGTTATTCCCTACAATGAGATATGATGAGGGCTGATAATAGTACTTGGCACATCATGATGTGGTTGTAGGTAAACCACTTGAAAACCTTCATTTTTGGTTTGTGGTACTCCAATTAAAAACCACCATTTTCGGTTCGTGGTTAACCGTTTGAAAACCATACAACGGGTTTGTGATCATCCTGCATAGTAAAAATCACCTAATCATGAAAGTAGGTGCAAGTACAAAGGTAGGTTTTCCCCATGTTCGCACTAAGGGGGAATGTTAGGAAATTATTCTAGTGCTCATGATAATTGTTATATAGTTATAACAATATACTTTGTTATTATGTTACCCATGACTATTCCGGGGTATTCGTTCCTATTTACTAAGAGGTTGTTTTGCTACTTCCTTGGTTATATAATAGCCTATCTATCATGCGTTAAAGATATTAGAGCATATTGAATATCATTCTGTGCAACTCTGTGATTCATTTCTTTTATCAAGCTCTAAAAAAATAGAAATACATCCCACTTGCCTAGGGAAATGCGACTTGGCTATGTGAGTGCTTTTTTCTCTTTAAAAGAGAAAGTCGACTTGCCTAGGCATCATTCCAGGTTATTATATTTTCTTTCCGACATTGGAGCTCAGATATTTTGCAGAAAAATCCAAGGACGAAAAACCCTCTAGGTTTCCCCTCTTGTGGACGAAAACCCCAGGAGAAGTGAGGAATTTCTACTCAAGAGATTCCATTGTTATTCACAGGTTATTATTATTCCAGCAGTGTTTGTAGAAGAAATAAAACTGTAGCAACAAATTCCAGATTTCTTCTAGTGTGGGGCGACTCACTTTGTGAAGATTCTATGCTATTCTGGAGGTATTTACATTCAAATTTGTATTGCCATTTTCTAGCTGCTAATATAGAGCAAATCGACTCAGTTTTAATTAATTTCTAGAAGGGTTTTGGCAGTATTTTCCAGTCTTTCCATATACAAATTTGTGGTTATTTTCATCAATATTTATCATTAAGAATCTGATTTTTATCATGGCTGAGAGAAAACGAAATTATTTATGAAATATTTGTGAAGGGTTATCCAATAAAACCCTAGTCGCATTTCCTTTTTAGCTATCTAGTTCTGCAGGTATTGTTTTTATTAAATTGTGTGAAGTGTGTGGATGGTATTCTATCATTATCTTCTAACATTGTAAGCTAGGATCCAAGAAAAATATTATATATAAAAAAGGACATAAGAGTTGGGATCTTTCATAGTGATCCAAAAAGAGATTTTGCATTCAACCTGCTGGACCACATAAGACCAGAGTTGAGCTGAAGTAGCTTGAAAAGCAAAAGGGATCCCAAGAAATTTGAATTGCACCCTAGGCTGGATCCAACTCCATTTCATATCAGCCAACCAAGCGGGAATGGGAGTCTGAGATTGTTGATAACATTGAGTTTTCTCCCATTGAATAGCAGAGCCGAAGCAAGACAAAAATTATCAATATAATCCAGAGCATGATGAACAAATTGCTCTTCCTCCAACCGCAACATTTTTAAAAATGCAACATTAAAATATTAAATTATTCATTATTTAAATTAAACTAACACAAATTTATTATTCATTATTAAATTTAAAAATAAACATAATATCATATTGATAAATTATTAAATTTAAAATAATTAAAATGATAAAAATTAAGCATAAAAGTTAAATTTAAAAATGTATTAAAAAATTAAATTTAAATTTAAAAAACAAATACAATATAAAAATAATATTTAAAAATTAAAATTAAAACTAAATAACAAATAAAATAGAAAATGAAAACATTAAAAAAATTAAAAACACGAATAAAAGAGATTGAAAAAAAAATCACTAATGTTCGTATTGTTTAAAATTTTAAAAGATATATAGAATATTAAAGTTTAATTATAAAAAGTGAAAGTTTAAGTTTAACTATGTCGTATTAGGTTTAAAAGTGAAACTTATGAAAGTTTTAAAATTAAAACAAATAAAATAATAAAATAAAACAAACATTAGAAAATAAAACTAAAGACGTTTAAAATGTTTTAAAAATATATATAAGAAAAAAGAAACATTGTTAAATAAACTAACCAAAACCTAGAAATAAAATACAATGAACTTATTAAATACCTTATGGACGGTGGCAACTGTGAAATGTGGAAGCTTTTGCAGGTGATGGAGACTCTACAACGGTGGTGTTGTGCTCTAATCCTCCCGTTGTGCCCTGGCGGATTCTACTGAGTGCAAGGGGCAACAACTATGCCTCCACTCTCCTGCTACCTACACCACCGCCAATGTCCAACTCCACACTCTCTGCAATTGAATCTGAGTTTTGATGCTCCTTGTTCAAGCTTTGACACAAAAACCAGAACGGCGACTGAATCCTCCAATAAAAACACTAACAAATTCGCTATATTTCGCCCAACCAAAGCAAAAGCATTAGATGTGTTTAGCAGAACGGAGGTAGGGTTTTTAAGGACGTGCTTGGACTTTTCCTGCATTTTCCCGCTCATACTGTCCCGCCTTTTTCTGCGTTTTTCCCAAGGCGGACTGCACGAATTTCAACGAATTTTATGGGGCACATGACAAGTTCAATGAATTTGAATTTTAGGAAAATTTTTGCTGAACTTTGTGACTTAGAGTATGGGCATGCAAGAAATAGACTGTCTTAGAAGAACTATAAGTAAGGGAAGGAGAAAGAGAAATACAGATGAATAGCCGAATAATGATTACCTTTAAAAAGAAAAGAAATTCTAAAGAAACTAATTTCACTAAAAACAAAAAGTCCAACTCATATCTCTACGAGGCAACCGTACAAGCTATGGAGTTGCCCCGTTCACATCCTTATTCCATCTTAGGATTGTGTCTCGCTTTGATACCAAATGAAAAAGTTTGGTAGAACCTTGGCAATATTTTAACACAATAAACACTTCTTCAATACTTCATTATATCTTCAATAGATCGCTTGCAATATATATAGGGAATTTAACCCCTGGATAATAAGAAACCTATTATCTCTCCTACAACCACTCTTCTTAACATGGACGAGTTCTTTTAACAACTCGTAACTCACACTTTCTATTATATACGTGAGTTATACTAACGAATTACATACAAACGATAATATATTATTATTACCTTCTACACTTATAAATGAGCTCGCCTATTAATGTGAGCACTAAACACATTATATTCCTAATAGGATGATTGGAATGTGATCAAAGATTCGTACTTCTAGAAGATTGATTCTCAGATGGTCGCAGGTGAGGGCTGGAGAGATCTGTCAAAAGACTCTATGGTACATGAAGACAACACTACTAAGCGGGATGTTATTATCAATGTCATCTATACAACATTTGAGAAGATTGAATGCAATGAGGTTGCGGTTGATTTGGATTAATAGCACACAAGAATCAATTCTCCTTTTCACATTTCAAGAATGGAGGAAAACCTTCTTCATGCACTCTCTCATCCTCTTTTTCTTTGGCTCTTGATATTCCACTACTTGTTAAAGGATTTGGTGGCCAGCTCCTGGTATGGATTGAATGCATGATTGAGGATTGTGTCACAAGAACTATTGCTCAAGATGAAAATTGGCTAGATGGGATGGGTAATGAACATGTTGATATTAGTGATAGAGAGGAGGGACTTGTGAATGGCAGCTTGGGACCTGAATTGGCGAGCTATGTTACCCGGAAATGCCAACCAGGGTAGCATACCTGCGTATTGACGTACTGGGTACTGGTACTGGTCCTGGTACTTGCCTGAAATGTTTCTGAAACTCGAAACAGTCCTGGGTACAGCTCTGCTGTACCCAAGACATTTCTATACCATTTTAGGCTGTACCCAGGGCGTTTTTCTGTACCGTTTCAGCAGTGCTTCTGTTTTTTAAATGCCAAAAATAAAAATATAAAACTAGTTACTTCTGTTTCAGCAGTACTTCAGGAAAATCTAGATGATATATTCTAGAATCTAGATTATAATTATGTGCATATGAAAATTTAAGCATGTTGAATGTTTTGAACTTTCATGAATACAAAGTGTTTTAAGTGTTTTATCTTTTATGGACAAAAATGAGTACTATGCATACATACATACATACATACATCTACATACATACATACACACATACATACATATATATATATATATATATATATATATATATATATATATATATATATATATATATATATTGTATGAACATTTCCGTGTTATTTGAAACCCAAGAGTTTTTTGAAAATTGGTGTTTCCGCGTTTCGAACCCGTACCCGTGCCCATTTCCTGGAAACCTAGCTGGTGAGGGATGAATGAGTTAATTCTGAAACTGTGGGATCTGATATTCTTGTGGGACCTGTAGATGGTGGCCATGGTGCTAAAGCTCGACTTGAATATGAGGAAGGTGATGATGGGTTCCTCATTCCTTAGGAAATTGAAGAAAATCCTGCCCTAATAATACTTAATGTAAAAACTTTGTATGTGGCCAAAGAGGCCTTTATCTTTGTTGTTGTTTATGATGCCATGACTTTGGGCTTGTCCCTGCTCTACTAGACTTTATATCTATCTTTTGGCTGCTCATTCGATGAGCTTCTTTTTTACGGTTTTATATACTTGGTTACAACTGACTTGGTCCTGCTGGATTCATATTTTTTGTAATCGCTATCTCAATAAATAAATGAGAAGTTAACATTAATTATACATAATAACGATGAAACCCATATGATGAATGCCATTAAATTTACTTGAAACAAGGCAATCATTGGGTGGTTTTTGCACTTACAATTTGTTTATCGTTGGTAATCAAGTTTTAAATATGTAAATTGCACCAACACAGTAACATCCATGGCTTAAGGGGTAGGTATAGAAAGGTTCTTTACTTGAACTTCAACTACCCTAGAGGACCTGATTACTCACAAAACAAGGTTTTTAAACATAAAACAGTCCTTTGAAACTCATTAATCTTTAATGCTCAGGTCCCGCTAAAACACAATCATGATAGAATTTATGGTGAATGTCTAGGTTCTGTAAATTTTTCAATTCTTACCAAATGAATTTTGTAAAGGCTTTACAGTTTTTAGGAAACTAAAAGTATTAATGTAAATCCAAGAGTGATCATTAACGCACCCCAGATAAAAAAACTTATCAAAGCATCTTGCAGCTTCAAATACACAGATGGCAATGCACAAAGTTTAGTGATGTGTTCTAACTGCTATCTATCAGAGAAAAAAGAGCTTACCTTCCAAGATGAGACAACGCATCCAAAGCTGCCCAAATCTCTGCTGCTTTTTTTGTAGAAGCAGGGCGTCCATAATACTTCCTGCTTTCAAGAGTGACAGTGCAGTGAAAAGAATTGTATTACCAGGCCCAGCTACTTTTGATACAGTATAGATTGGTCCAGGAATATCTGCAATCTGAGCATAATGCTGTAGCTCACTCTTCAAAAGGCCCGGCTTTGCAAGGCCCAATAATTCACAGCTTGTATAGACCTAGATCACACTCTTCAAACATTTAGAAGAAAAACATGCGTAACTGAATCTATTCTGTAATTATTTTAGACAATTTGATTTCACATCTCAAAGATCCACATCCAAAATTTACAAATTAGAAAAATATCACGTTCATAGTATATGATCTCAGAAAATTAGCTACGGCATTTTTTTAATTTTTAATTTTTCAATTTTCACATTTCCATGAGGTACCCAATGCGGTTCCACTTCCAAGGCACACCTTACCATCTCCATCTGAGGAATCGAAGGACAATTTCAATCTCATGTACGAAATACATTCAGATATGATATGTGATTAAAAAGAGAAGCACTACTACTTGCAAGACTCAGAAAACCCTTTTGAAACCTTTCTAACTATTTCCATCATTAGCACATAACGTCTATCTATGGATTCAATACTGTAAAATCAGATTCAAAATCATGACAAAATCTCCAATTGCAATATTGATTTTCTTATTAGCTCTTCAAATCTTGACTTTGAGAAATTCCAATAGAGTGGACATTGCAATATCTTCCCTAAAGCTCATCTGTATATAGACATGGGAAAAATATTCTAGGGTCATAATATATGCTTCCAATTATGTCCACTTATTGCTGCTTTTGCATACAAGCTCAAGAGACCGGTGTCACCAAAGAAGTGATAAATGCTAGATCTAATGAAAATTACTATCATGAAAATAAAGGATTCAACCATTAGAATTGTGTGAGCTGACAAATCACAGACTTCTATGCTATAATAGACTTACTAGATCCTCCTCTGGTGCACTTTCTGTATCTGAATTGCAGCATATGGGTATATGCATATCTGATCCAGAAGCAACTGTAGCATCAGATTTACACTCTGTGGGTGACACACTATCAACCTGCTCCCTTGAAATTCTCGAAACCTGTCAAGGACCATGGCATAAATATTAGAGAACTACATCTAGTCATTAAGATGGAAAGAAAGGTTCAGTGCAGCCAAAATCCTAAGTTTCTGCAGTATATACCAACTCCATTAGATATTACACTAGTTGTTACTTGTTAAAAGGAGAAGCCACCGCTACAGAGCTCCCAAAGGCTAGCATATTCAGATGGCACATGGAATTAGCTCGAATATTAGGAAGGGTAAAGTTTTCAGGCGTTATTTAGTAATTACAAACCTGGTTATATACAACTTCTCTTCCTATGGAAGCACCTGCTAAATCAGCTTTCTGATGATGGATTTCAGAATTCTTTTTGTGTTTCATATAAGTTTTGCAGCATGTCTGAAATTACAAAAAGAACTTTATATTTCAATGGAAAAACCCGTATGCTAATGCATATAATTAGTATCTTGCTTTGCAGTGACCTAGAATACTACCTTTATCTTTGCCTTCTACCTTTTGCGATGACACTGTGCATCTCAAAGATAAACAAAATATTGCCAGGGCAATTTTTATTCCCCAAATAATAAACTTACAACATGGGATTTCCAGTGAGATATGTTCTGGGTCCCTACACTTCCATGTGATGTAGGCTCACAACTCAAGATATTAAATATAGCAATTAGGACAGCTGCATCAAGAGCGGCATAGTGCACCTGTTTGAAAATCTAGGTGTTAGAATAAGTAATCAATTTCCATTATAACAAAGAGAATAACAAAGGAATTACAGACATTACAATAATAAAAATTACAAGACCTTCATGTATACACATTAAGGGTGGCAACAAGGAAGCATATAATATATAAGTTGAATCTAATACAAGAGAGAGAGAGAGGAAATTAAAAAGGCACATTAATGTTCATAATCTGTCAAATAGGATGAGCTCGACTGGAACTGCAAATGGGCTTTCAAAGCGGAATCCTTTGAACCCCAGGAAACATGAAATAATGTTAAAACGGGTAAAATACCACATTCAATATGCTGCTTATAGTGTAGCCCAACGGATGAGGCTGGGTACAAGTCCTGGGTGACTTCAGCGGAAGAGATAGCCCTCGGTCATGGCATCCAAGCCGAAGGTTGCCCCAAAAAGGGAAATTTAACAAATCATTAACAATCTAGCAATCAGTTCCATAATTAGAGAGAAAATAAAGAAAAAAAGCAAGTACGTCCACAAATAACCACAATGATAAATAAGGCCAGTAAGTAATATTATAACCATTTAGAAGGACAACAAAAAGCACACAAGTAATATTATCAAATCTGTTACAATAGGAAAAGGGAAAAAAGTAAAGTAAAAGTAAAACATTCAAAATTTAGCACCTACAATGTCATCCACCCTATCCGATGTAATGTGATGTGCCTTGTACAAATGGAGTGTGGTGTCAATCTAACTTGCATGGGAATTTTAAATGACCAACTTCTTAAAGTAGAGTGTCACAGAATTCATATCATAAAGCACTCAAATATATAATTTTTAATATATATCCTCCTCAGTGGAGAATTGCCAAGGAGGTCTGTGAAATTCGAAATCTTCAGCAGAAAGTCCAAGTAATTCAGTTTACCTACATCCCCAGACAAAGGAACAAGGTTGCAGATGGACTGGCAAATTGGGCTCTGGACAACAATGATATCCTTTGCTATGGGTCACCTCCTTTATGGTGGTCTACTAAGATTCAAGAAGAAATCAGGAAAATCATAAACCTTGATTCTTTTCAATGATTGTTCATAAGATTATTTTTGTTTATAAGGCTAGTGATATGGCTAATAGCTTCCATGCTTGGCATGGTAGAGTATGTAACTGAAGTTTCATATTAATATAATGATTGGATGTTTTCTTTAAAATATATATATATATATATATATATATATATCTGTCTTTGAAATGGTAATCTGCTCCCTGCCCTCAAATAAGACCAGATAGTAATATTATAAACATTTAGAATGACAACAAAGAAGCACACACGTAATATTATCAAATCTTTTACACTAGGAAAAGGGAAAAAGTAAAATAAAAGTAAAACATTCAAAATTTAGCACCTACAGTGTCATCCACCCTATTCGATGTAATGTGATGTGCTTTGTACAAATGGGGTGTGCTGTCAATCTAACTTGTATGGGCTAGAGGAATTTTAAATAACCAACTTCTTAAAGTAGAGCATCACAGAATTTATATCGTAAAGCACTCAAATATATAATTTTTAATATAATAATCCGTCTTTGAAATAGTAATCTGCTCTCTGCCCTCCACTAGCAAGTGCACAAGGAATGGGACTGAAACAAGTCATTTTGACAAAGATAAACATATAAATTTGTTTAAAATGGGATGTATAGATGGCCAACTTAAGTATACATCTATTAAAAACATCTAAAACATAAGAAATTGAAACATATACAACATTTATAGCTACTTGGACAAAATTGAGCATCAATAAACATTCTAAAGACATCTGCATCCATGAATATTGGACATTTGAAATTTGAAACATAAATATAAAGCTTGTAATTTGTATACACCATGTGCCATAAGCAAGAAGCATGAATATCTCATTCCAATTCATCACAAATATGAAGTATATAGTATACTCAAGCCTCAAGACGACAAAATATAAAAATGGTATCTATGAGTATGATCAAAATTCAGATAGTTGTCGCTCCAAATGACAAAATGCTAAGAAGTGGACAGCAAACTCAATCATCATCACCAGAATCATCTACCATGTCCACCAATAACTTGTCCTCATAAATCCCACTTTGAATTTGAATGTGTGAATGCTCCAATAGGCCCCAAACAATTCCATCTGCACCTCCTCCTTCTCATCTATCAATGTCAGGCACTCAAGTTCAATACCCAATCATGCTGCCTATTCCTGTTGATCATGTTGTCTCTCGATACTAGTGCTTTGTGGTGTTGGAGAAGCTTGTTCCTTTTCATAGAGTCATTGAAGCTATGAAACTATAAGTGGACCATTCACTCGAACAAAAATGAACTAACAACCTAAGGAAGGAGGTGAATGGAAAACATCCACACCATTGGAGTCACATTACCATGTAGCTGTCACCATCCTATAGGGTCAATCCATGCAAGAGTGTTTTTATCATCTTGCAGCACCTACTTGAATACATAGAAAGTTGCAACTTTTACCTACAGAGGCCCAAATTTTTATGCTACATCTCATGTAAATTTTCTTAATGGCCTACATGAATCCCTTTTTGATCAGAAATTGATGGGAGTCATGACTGTTAAAAAAGATGGTCCATGAAATGACCATAATATTGTCATCCAAACTCATATTGTAATGAAATTGACATTGGGAATTGTCACTCAGTCCTTAAAGTGTTCACAAAATTTCAGGTCAAAACATGTGGGAAAACAGCCAAGTCTCGAAGACCGTACCTTGGTCATAGAATATCAGATTGAGATCTTGTAATGTCCCTTTCTAGGGCTTAAACCAAAAATAGGGGTTTGGCCACAAACCCTAAGAATCAAATCTGAAAATACACCAACACCCAACTGAAAATAATATGATTTTTATAACAGATCCAACAATATTAGAAACCCTAGCAACGAACTAGAAATTACATTTTTAGGGTATCAAAATCAACTTAGAACATTAATTAATATCCCTCTAGGGCAGCGAACTGTACCAACACTTAGGAACAATCATTCACATGCAATATGGGTTGAAAATTAACATAGAAATATCCCAAATACTCAATAAAGCCAACAAGATGAGATCTGGAGCAACTATGCATTTTGATAATTTATTTCAAGTGCAAATATAGCCGAAAACTTCAAAAATTCATAACTCCATCAATACTTGGAGTTTCAACACAAACCAATGCTCAAAATGATCTTGAAGAGACCAGCTATCAAATGAAAGTGAAATCACAATTTTCCAACCATGGAAACCCTCTCAAAACTGATCCCAAACTTCCCAGGTGGGTCGCTCCAAAGAAGGAAGGATGCTAGCACTCTAGAAGGTGCCCTAGTTGAAGTAGGAGTGCCCTAAGCACGGATAAACACCTTGTTCCAGAAATCTGCCAATTAAGTCCACTTGTGACTCCCGTATGAAGCCACCAATGCAACAAATGAGGGTTTTTGTCCCCAAGTGTTGTGACTATTGAGGGTTTTCTCCCCAATAGGATCCAATGAGGGTTTTCGTCCTCAAAGTTGAGCCACACCAAAGGTTTTCATCTTCAGTGGAGAGTAGGGCACACTGTGCACAAACCCAAGATATCAATCTTTGAAATAAACATGCATAATCTTTCTTAGGCCATTCAATCCACCTTTATATCCTCCTTTTTGGTGCCAAGGATGAATTAGAAGCCCAATGCACCTTTTAATCTTCCCTTAAGAAGACTGGACTGATAAGAATATTTAAAAATACTTTTATTTTATAATAATAATATGAAATTGTCCCAAAATAAGAATTGGGACGGCCCAACTTAAAATATTATTAATTATTGGAGGACCAAGAGGAAAAAGAAGTTGACCACTTGGATAGTACTCTTGCTACACTATCCGAGAGCTCCAAGATACCATCCCTTTCATGTAAGAGGAGAATTAAAAGGTAAGAGAGTTATTGTTTTAATAGATAGTGGTGCAACTCATAATTTCATAGATGTTGATTTAGTTAAAAGATTGGGGCTGCCATTAGAAGATTTCAAAGGTTTCAATGTCATGGTAGCGGATGGCTTCACCATCCCTTGTACCAAGAAGATAGCACAACTGAAAATCACTCTTGGTAAGCATAAGGTGATAGATGATTTTTATGTGGTTGGTATTGGAGAAACTGATTTGGTTTTGGGTGTGCAATGGTTACACTCTCTTGGAGAATTTACACAAAATTATCAAACAATGGAGCTGAAATTCAAATCAGCAGACCAAGAGATAGTGTTACATGGTATGGCAAATGGAGCACCCATGGTTGTAACTGCAAAAAGGATGGAAAGAGCATTTCATTGGACAACTAAATGTTTAATAACCTCTACAGATCAGATTTTAGAACAACAGTATAACAAAGATATTCAGGCCATCCATGACAAGCATGCCAAGGTTTTTGACAATCTTCCTCATGGGTTACCACCGGATAGAGGGTTTGAGCACACTATTGAGTTGGAACCCGACACTAAGGCGGTAATTACTACTCCATACCGTCATCCTAGAGTCTACAAAGAAGAAATTGAGAAGGCCATCAAAGAGCTCTTGGAGATGGGTCACATAAGGCCTAGTTCTAGTCCTTTTGCATCCTCGGTTGTTCTTGTAAAAAGAAGGATGGGACTATGAGAATGTGCATTGATTACCACTTATTGAACAAGAGGACCATCAAAAATAGGTATCCCATACCTAGGATTGATGAACTCATTGATGAGCTACATGGAGCTGCATATTTCTCCAAGATAGATTTGAGATCTAGGTACCATCAAATTTGGGTAAGGGAGCATGTTTACAAAACTGCTTTTAGATGTCATTTTGGGCATTTTGAGTTTCTTGTGATGCCTTTTGGTTTGACTAATGCACCGGCTACATTCCAATCTTGTATGAATCATGTGTTTAGTCAACATTTGAGGAAGTTTGTTCTTGTCTTCTTTGATGACATATTGGTTTATAGCAAAACATGGGAGGAGCATCTCCAACACTTGGATATGGTGTTGGGAATTTTGGAGCAGCAGTCACTTTATGCCAAGGAATCAAAGTGTGAATTTGGTGTGACTGAAATTTTATATTTGGGGCATGTTATCAATGCCAAAGGTGTCCATGTGGATCAACAAAAGATCCTAGCCATCTTGGATTGGCCTCCACCCACCACTATGACACATTTGAGGGGATTCTTGGGATTATGTAGTTACTACAAAAGATTTGTCAAAGGTTTTCCCAACTTGCTGCCCCTTTGACTGATTTAACCAAGAAAGGAGCTTTCAGCTGGTCCGGAACAACCCAAGCTACATTTGACAACTTGAAAAAGGTAATGAGCACATGTCCTGTACTTGTTCCATATTTTTCTATTCCTTTTGTACTTGAGTGTGATGCTTCAGGAGAAGGAATAGGAGCTGTTTTGATGCAAAGGGGACACCCCATTGCTTTTGAAAGTAGAAAGCTTAAGGAAGCAAAAGGAAATTTTCAATCTATGACAAAGAAATGTTGGCTATCATGCATGCCTTGACTAAATTTAGACAATATTTGGTATGTGGAAGATTTGTGGTCAAATTTGATCACAATAGTTTGAGATACTTTTTGGGGCAAAAGGATTTGAATGATAGACAACAAAAATGGGTAAGTAAGCTCCAAGCCTATGATTTTGACATTGAGTTTGTTAAAGGAAAAACAACATAGTTGTTGATGCTTTGTCTAGAAAGCCCATGTTGTGTTCTCTAACAGAAATTACAGCGGAATGGAAGGCTCACATCATAGCGGAATATGCCAAGAATGAGTTCACAACCGCCATAATTGAAGGTACATTGAATGATGAAAAATACAAAGTAGTGGATGGGCTGATTTTGTATAAGAATAGAGTCTTTTTGGTACAAGATTCCAAGGTGAAACACAAAATTTTGAAGGTTGTCCATGATTCACCTTTGGCGGGGCACCAAGGCTTCTTCAAGACCTACAAGCAAGCAAGAGAGAGGTATTTTTGGAAGGGCCTCAAAGATGAAGTATTGCAACATATTAGAGAGTGTCTTACATGCCAAAGAAATAAGGTAGAGCATGTGTTTCCAGCTGGTTTATTGCAGCCACTACCCATTCCCAATAAAAAATGGGAAAGCATATCCATGGACTTCATCACGGGGCTGCCCTTAGTCCAAGGTAAGAGTTGTTTGTTTGTAGTGGTTGATAGACTCACAAAATTTGCTCATTTCATGCCACTTCCAACTAAGTATGATGCTCCATTGGTGGCTGGTATTTTTTAAAGAAGTGTTTAGATTGCATGGGCTACCAAAGAATATTGTGAGTGATAGGGACAACAGGTTTTTGAGTCAATTTTGGCAAGAAATTTTCAGATTGGTAGGTACAGAGTTGACTCCAAGCACTAGCTATCATCCACAAACAAATGGGCAAACCAAAGCAGTCAATAAATGGGTGGAAGGTTACTTGAGAAGCTTCATTTCAGGACAGCAGTTCTCATGGATAAAATGGCTCTATATGTGTGAGTATTGCTACAACACTTCTCATCACATGTCTATTGGCATGACTCCTTTCAAGGCTCTTTATGGGTATGATGCTTTTTCATTCATAGATGTGGTTCTAACGGATAGTAGAGTTCTGGGGCACAAGATTTGGTACAACAATGTCAAGAAGTGTTACAAATGTGCAAAGAGAACCTCCAACATGCCCAAAATCAGCAGAAACTCTATGCAGATCAGCAGCGTGTAGAGAGAAGTTTTGAGGTGGATGACATGGTTTTTTGAGGCTGCAGCCTTATAGGCAATCTTCTATCAAGCAAAGTGGTAAGGAGAAGCTCAAGCCACATTTTTATGGGCCCTACAAAGTGCTAAGAAGAATTGGTGAGGTAGCATATGAGCTAGAGTTACCGGAACATAGCAAGATCCATAATGTGTTCCATGTTTCATGCCTTAAAAGAGCACTTGGCCAACATATAGTTCCTTCTCCAGATTTGCCACCCATGGATGATGAAGGCAAACTCATTTTGGTTCCGGAAGCTATCATTGATGTAAGAGAGAAAAGATTGAGAAACAAGAGCATAAAGGAGTATTTAGTTTGTTGGAAGGATTTGCCAATGGAGGATGCCACTTGGGAAGGTGCAAAATTTTGGAGCATCCCAACCTACAATTGCTTGTGGGCAAGCAATTTCGGGAGGGGAGGACTATAATGTCCCCTTCTCGATATTAATCCTATGAAGACCCTTAGCCCAATTCTCTTTTGTAATGTCCCTCTTTCTCGAATAGTTTGATCGAAGACCTTTGGCCCTTTTGTCTACCCGACGGCCAAAAGGGTGAGTTCAAGGGTGACTTAGGTTTATTAATTTTATTATATCGTGCTTAAAATAAAATAAATTATCATTAAAAGCACATATAATGAATTAATAGACTTAATAAGTGACTTCGACTTAGGAAAGTACATGGGAATAAATTAATAAATTATTTAATGTGCTTTCCTAGGCAAAAAGTGCGACTTGCCTTGGGAATGGAGAAAATTAATTAAAAATAAATTATATTCCTTGGGAAAAGTGTGACTTGCATTTTGGAAGGGTTTTTGGCTTATAAGGGAAAAGTGTGACTTGTGCTAGGGCATTCCAGATTATTATTATTTTCTTCCCGACAATTGGCTCGAAGCTTTGCAGACAAAATCCAAGGACGAAAACCCTTTGGATTATTCCTCTTGTGGACGGAAACCCCAGGAGAAGTGAGAGGAGTTTCTATTTAGGGAACTTCATTGTATTCACAAGTTATTTATCATTCCAACAATATCAGAAAGAGAAATAAATATATTCAGATCGCCATAACTTTTCACAGGGAGCTCGGATTCACACAAGGTTGGACTTTTCGGAAAGCTCTCGGCGTCCTCTACCCAACTACGACTAGATATCTTTAATTGGGTGGGAACAAGTTCTTAAAATGCAAAAATACAGTTCGCCATATTTGGGTTGTTGAGATTCTCACCTACCGCCATGATTCGTTGAAGTTAGGTGCAGTCTTGGAGGTGGTTGGGGCAGCATTCGAATCATTCTCTTCTCCCTCTTTTTTCCTCATATAAATGGTAAAGAGAGGCTCTTTAAAAAGGTTGGGCATTTCTGTTTTGCACCCTCCCTTCTCTCCTGCTTGCAAGAGAATTTGTGGAGTTTTCAAGCCTCCCATATGGATTGTAATGTTGTTTTTTGCCTCTTGGCCATTCTGATGTATTGAATCGATCCTTGAGCAATATATATATATGCGTGATTGATTTTAAACCCTCTCATATATTCATTGTTGTTATTTTGATCTCTCATTGCATTTTGGTTGCCTGTGCATGGTGTGGTATTACATCTATGTGGTCTGTGTTTAATCTTGCAAAACGGGTGTCCAACATTCCTCGGTGCATCACCTCCTTAGCTTAGGTTTATTTTTATGCATTTCTCTCTCCCTGTCTCCTTGGTAGTTAGATTAAGTTTTTTGGGTAAACCTCTGCGTTTTATTGGTGCATCTGAACAGAGGAATAGGAGCCGGCCTTCATCCGGAGAGCTTTTCCGATTTCGCGAGGTCCCACACTTGGGAAAAGCTCCATGTTGTGCAATCGCACTGAGATTCTCAACCCATCGTGTTGCAGAGTCCCAGGGGTGCTGCGTTTCGACACCAATAGTTTTGGCACGCCGGTGGGACCAAGAGGTCATTCCATCAAAATTTGAAGGAGTTTTCATGAAATTTGCACTAAAAATTGTAGTTTTTACAAATTTCAGATTTTGCACCTCTGGCTTTGAACTCGAAATCATTTTCAAGGGTTTATCTTGCTCAAAACAGTCAAAATTTTGGTTGGTAGATCGAGGTAATCTTCAAAAGGGTATCTTTAGTTTTTTGATATTTTGACTTTCAAAATTTTGGGTTTTAGTGATTTCGGGTTTTCGGGGTCGAGAACATCAAAGCAGACAGTCGTTTTCGGGTTTTGGGGGATGCATTGCATGGTCCTATTCCCGACAACAAAGTGATTTCGGGTTTTGAGGGATGTCGGACATGTTCCAAGTTCCGACACATAGCAATTCGGGTTTTGTGAGTTGCATCGCATGACTGAGTTCACTTTGTACTTTTCGGGATCGCATTTGCTGTGACAATGAGGCCGAATTCGGATTGAAGATTGTCTCCTCTGGGTCCTTCAAATTTTAAATTATATTTTCAATATTGTCAAGTTTGGTGTGTAACTTGGCAAAATCCAGCCTTTTAGAGGCTTGTTCTCTAACACATCTGGCGACTCCGAAGGGATAGAGTTCAGTGGTGTAGCAGCACAAGTTGCCCAGGCACATGAGAAGAATTCGAACCAGGTCTAATACTCGAGAAGAAGGGCTATTTTCCACTTGCAACTTTCACCAGGCAGAGGAAGGAGAGGAAGAAGACCACAAAGATCACCATCTCCACCTAACAAGGACTTTGTCTACACCTCCACCTGGTAGGCCTTTTCTCGCATCAACCAGGGTTCTTAGGCCAATCATAATGGCGCATCTACCACCGAATCCCTTTGTCAATTTCACGGGAAGTAGTCCACTTGCCCTAAATGCTCAGAATCAAATTCCAGTTGCAGCGCTAAAGAATATCCCCTATTTCACAGGAGAAAATCATACTACTCCTATTGATCACATCCAGGATATTGCTAATGCATGCGCAATCCACGAAATAAATGAAATGGATGTTGCAGTCAAGTTGTTGGCTTCATCTTTCAAAGGTAAGGCCTTCTGATGGTTTAGGAGCCTTACGGCGCGGGGTCTATTACAATTGGAACCAACTTTGTTCAGCTCTTTGCAACCGATTCGGGAAGGCGGACAATTTGTCTTATTGGAACAAGTGACAACAATCAAAAGGGCTCTAATGAACAAATGCAGATTTCAACTTTGAGTTCCAACGGACATGGGACGAGGATTCCAATAGCATTAGAGACCAACTAGCCGAAGGAGCATTCCTTTATTTCTTAAAGGCTATAAATTGAGACATAGCCATGATGATCCAATCAATGGGAGGGACAACGCTGCCGGGGGCCTATGACACAGCTATCGAGCGAAGAAGCTGTTTGATCAAGTGGCAAGCTTGCACCAAGGCCACCAATGCCTCTCTATCCGGATATGGGAAATCCTACTGACGAGTCAAAGCACGAGTTGAATCCCATTCCAACTCCTAGAAATCAAAGCAATAATGAGGCATCACTTCTTGAATACTTGAAAAGGAATTGCGAGGAGGTCATGAAACAACTGAGAACCTTGGAAATGAGCTAGTGACTATCAAAAGACAGCAAGCTCAAAGTGCTAGACCATATCAGCCTCAAGCACAGTACCAAGCTAGGCCCTCATACCAACAGAATAGACCACCACCTCAGGCTGCAAATCAAAACCAAAACCAAGGACAACCTCAAGCTGCCAGGCCATTTCGGCCGTATGATCCAAATGCAGCGACGTCCTCAAGAGCCTTGGTTCCCGACACAAAATAACATGGCATGGCACAGTCATTTGGTGTTACCCTTGCAATCTACCTCACAATCAGTCAGCATGTTTTAATGGTGCATTGAATCAGGCCTTGATGGTGCAAACCATTGGTGTTCCTCAAGAACCAAGCCAGGAAGAGAATCAGCAGCAAGAAACGCAACAAGAAGGACCTCCGACAGAAACCACATTGGCAATTGGCAAGCGGAAGACTTACGTGGAGTTAACCAATGACCTTTTCAAGGCGTGGCTGCCACACACGGTCAAAGAAGAGAAGCATAGAAGAGGACAACCATCTAATCAGTTGTTTCTCAACCCACTCTTACACAAAGAAGGGGTGATAGACCAAACATAGCTCAAATGTGCAAAATCAGCCTAAGGTATTTTTGTTGTAGCAACACATACACTGTTCAAGCTCGAGAAAAGGTTGCACCAAGTAAGGGACAACAAAGGACAATTCATCCCCCTTCAACATCATCGATCAAATGAAGAAGACACATGTGAACATTTCCATGTGGGAATCACTGGCGATCCCAGGGCAACGAGATTTATTGCAAGCTGCAATGGCTAATTGGTCTGCCACAAATGTATCAAACCAGGGACATGAGAAAGTTCTCACTAATGCGGTGCTGACATGATGGGGGCAGACGAGAAAAATTTGAAGCCTCCACCATTCTATGTTTCATTGATTGTTGGAAACCACTTGGTACACAACTGCATGATAGATTCAGGGGCAAGTAGTTCAGTGATGCCAAAGCAAATAGCGGATCAACTGGGTTTGAAGTATGAGCCAGTGTTGAAAGGAGTAGTGCAAGCTAGATGGAGCAGCGGTAGGAAGCAGTTGGGGTCATCGAGGGTTAAGCCTAACACTACATTCATGTCCTAATGTTACTGAGTTCTGCAAGATGTATGCTGTAATTGACCTCCGCCACTCTTTGCGTTGTGTTTATCAAGGACTTCTTTGCAAAAATCGGTGGATATTTATCTGCAGATTGGTCACACATGATTTTAGGACAAGGTATGGGCTAAAGCAGCAATCAGGTCAGAATCAATTGCCAATTTCCATATTGAGCCTCATGTGCAAGTCTATCAATGCAAATTGCTCGACTTTTGATCGGGAGGAGTGTTCAAGTGATCTAGAAGCAGTACTAAGGTCGAGGGAATTTCTGATTTAACTTTGGATGAATGGGCAAACAAAAGTCATGAATTTGACCCATACAAGGAAATTGAAGAATCTGAGTTGGGCATGTATTGTATACACGAGGAAAATTCACTCATTCCTGACATCATTCAGCCTGAACAAAAGGATGAAAACAAAGTTTGGAAATTATTCTTCGATGGTTCGAGAAGCAGGCAAGGTGCTGGAGGTGGTGCAGTGTTGATTTCACCACAAGACATCAAATATTATTCAGCTTTTCGTTTCCAGTTTTCTTGTTCGAACAACACAGCTGAATATGAGGCCTTGATTCATGGACTTCATTGGGCCAGGAAAAAGGGCATAAAGAACTTGCAGGTGTTTGGAGATAGCGAGCTAATCGTCAACCAAGTTAGGGGACAACATGCTACAAAGAATGACCTGCTAAAGAGCTACAAGAATAGGGTATGGGACCTCATTGAGGATTTGAAGCTTTAACATTGTGTCCATACCCAGGAAGAAAAATGAAGCCGCAGATAGGCTCGCAGCAGTTGGAGCAACGTTTGATGTGGTTGACAACAAGAAGAAGGAAAAAACGCAGCCACATATCCATGTGATTGTGAGAGGCCAGCGATTCAGATAATAACACAAGGTGGCGGTGTTTGAGAACGATCAGCAGAGATCGTCGATTTCTTACAAGAAGAAGAAGCTGAATTCTCGGCTAGAAATCGGGATAGGCTAGAGCAGGCGGTATGGGGATCAAGTAGTGCGGCTACGGACAAACAAGCTTCCTAAGGGTTTAGTAACGTTGGAGTCTATCTTGACCCTAACGACCAGTTTCGTAAGGAAAAGGCTAACATACTGGTCAAGAGAGAAGATTGAGCCAATTGCGGTTGGGAAGGCAAAACACTTCAAATTGGTAAAGTGGCCTTTGAGCAAGAGAAATCAGATTTCATACTGACTTTGCAAGAATTTCCAGATGTCTTGCTTGGAGCTATGAAGACTTGAGAGGATTCGATCCAAATTTGGCACAACATACCATAGGGTGGATCAGATCTAAGCCCATCAGGGCGAAGCGAGAGACCAGTCAACCCTCACATTGAGCCTCTAATGAAGAAAGAGCTTAAACAAGCTAATAGAGGCAAGCATTATATTCCCGATCAAGCACTCAAGTGGGTTGCAAACTTGGTTCGGTCGGGAAGAAGAGCGGAGAAATTAGGTTATGTGTGGATTTCGAGACCTCAATAGGGCATCTCTCAAAGATCATTACCCACTTCCTTGATGGAACAAATATTGCAAGTAGTATCCGGTTCGGAGAGATTCTCTCTCTCTAGATGGCTACTCGAGGTATAATCAGGTGATGGTGAAAGAAGATGACCAATTCAAGGCGGCTTTCACCACCAAATGGGGGACTATGCCTGAGAAGATGCCATTTGGGCTATCAAATCTTTGGAGCCACTTTCAAAGGGCAATGGATATGGCATTTAAGGGTTGATCAATAAAATAGTTCTAATATATCTTGATGACATCACTTTGTATTCTCAAAAATGCGGTGGATCACCTCTTTCATCTAAGGCAAGTATTTGAGAGTGTAGAAGATTTGGGGTATCATTGAATCCCAAAAATGCATATTCTTGGCTCACGAGGAAAACTTCTAGGCCATATTGTTTGAAAGGAAGGGTTGACGATTGACCCGAGAAAGAGTTGAAGCAATTCAAGCATTGCCATTGCAAGTCTGAGAAGGCTCTTCAAAGCTTCTTAGGAAGGATCAATTTTGTCCATGAGGTTTGTTCCAAACTTTGCAGCTCTCGTAAAGCCAATAACGTTGATGTTAAAGAAGAGCATGGCATTTAAGTGGACATCTGAAGGAAAGGCAAGTTTTGAGGCAATAAAAGAGGCTATATCTCAAGCCCCGACTCTCGTCAATCCAGACTTCTCCAAGGACTTTCATGTTATATGCCTTCGGTGGTGGAGACACAATTTCTGCAATCCTAGTACAACAAAACAAAGAAGGATTAGAACAACCAGTTGCTTTCTTCAGTCAAGGCTTGGAGGAATACGAAACTAGGTACTCTTTCATTGAAAAGCATGTCCTTGCAGTGATTAGGAGTTTAAAGAAATTCAAGCACCTAGTCTCAAACAACAAGATCCAATTATTGGTCTCTCATGCGGGAGTCAAGGACTTCCTTCTAAATAAGGATCTGAATGAGAAGCGTGCAGGATGGATCACTCGTGTCATGGAATATGACATCGAGATCAAGGTCACAAAACTAGTACGTGGAAAGGGACTATGTGAGCAGCTAGCCTTGAGTCAACAAGTTGAAGCAGGTGATGAAAAAGAAGCTGTCTTGGTACTACAGGATGGTCAAGAACATGAAAATGATGATGTGCCTACTCCTTGTTGGACTCAGAATATGATACACTTCCTACAGACAGGACTATGCCCTCCAGAAATGAGCAAAGCAAAGAGGAGATACTTTAGATTACAAGCCATTCCATATGTGCTTGTTGATGGTGTTTTGTTTAAGAAAGACATCAATGGAGTTCTATTGAGGTGCATTGGGACAGGTCAAATTGAGAGGGTGTTACGAGATTTTCACGATGGAGATTCTGGTGGACATTTTGCCCCACGAGTAATAGCTCTCAAGATAATGAAAGTAGGGTATTATTGGCCCACGGTGTTCATGACTGCTATACATGGATAAGAAAGTGTAAGAAATGTGCACTCTTCACGGGAAAAGAAAAACTAGCAGCACTTCCATTGCACCCAATCTTGGTTGACCAACCATTTATGCAATGGGGATTGGATTTCATCGGGGTCATCAACCCAAACTCAAGCCAAGGCCACAAGTGGATTCTCATGCAAGCGGACTATTTCACCAAGTGGTGAGCGGTAGCGCTCAAAGAGGCAAACGAGTCTAATATACTAGAATTTTATGAAGGAATAGTGACCGGGTTTGGTGTGCGGCCACTATCATATCAGAGATAATGCATTGGCATTCATAGGTTCAAGATTACGAGAATGGGCTATCAAGAATGGAATCTATTTGAGCACCTCTTCAAATTATTACCCAGCGGGGTAATGGACGACGAGAGTCCACGAACAAAAATTTGCTAAGAATCATCGGGAGGACTACGGATGAAAATCAAAGAACATGGCATACCAAGCTAAAATCAGCATTATGGGGTGAGAATAACACCAAAAAGAGGTCTACGGGTAATTCCCCTTACAAGTTGGTCTATGGAAAAGAGCGGTGTGCCTATATCATTAGAAGCCCACTGCATTGGAGTTCATGAAGCGTTGGAGTTGGTGAGTTCGAACCAATGGAGGCTAGGTATGCGAGTTGATGGAATTGGAAGAAATTAGAGAACATGCGAGTTCAAACAATTGAGAAAGATCGAGGCCTTAGTGAAAAGATGGTTTGATAAGAAAGCAAAGCAAGGACCTTTCGGAAGGGGACTTAGTTACGAAATGGGATGCGAGATCGGGCAAAAACGGGAAGGCATTCCAAGTTTGATGCCATTTGGAGTGGCCCCTACATGGTCATGGAATGTAAGAATAGCAATGCCTTCCGATTGTCTACATTGGACGGAGAAGAACTCCCGATTCGGTCAACGGAATCTATCTTAAACATTGCTATTGAAAAGAGAAAAGTTTTACCCTTGTAAATATTAGCCTAGATTTCAATTCCTCTAAGTGCGTATGCACATTGTCTTGTTGTAGTTAGGTTTCGGTTTCCCTAAGTGCTTTGGCACAGGTTTTGTTGCTCCTGGGTTGGTTTTTCTGAGTTCAGCGTGCTCTCGGAGAAGGAGTTGCGGTATCGAGCTCGGGAGGTTGGTTGGTTTGAGGTTTTGCTTATGACTCCATGCCCAATGGATCGCTAAAAGGCCATTGATCTTCTACCTAGAGGCGAGGTAACCCCGTGAGTCACCAAATTTGTATATATTTACCCCGGGTAAATATAGATAAACGCAAAAATCGGGTTTCGGAGGCGGAAAACAAGGAAATCGGGTTTGGAGGTGGAGAAACATGGTGGAAACATGTCGGAGGTGGAAAACCCGACATCAAAGAAAAAAATCAAGTCGGGCCTCGAAACCCGGCGAAAAAGCATGTGTCGAAAGCATGTCGGGGTTGGAAAACCCGACATCAAAAACATGTCGGAAAAAAGAAAACCCGACATCAAAGGTTTCGGGTCGGGTTTGGAAACATGAAACATGGCATGAAGAAGCATGTCGGAGGATGTCCGGAGATCGAAAAAGATGTCGATGCTCGAGGTTGGAAAACCCGACATCAAAGGAAATCGGGTTTGGGTTTCGGAGAAACAGCGAAAGCATGGGGAAAACATGTGAGTCGCCACCTTCCCAGGACCCATGAAAATGTCCCATCTCGAGGTTGGAAAGCCCAAAACATGAGAAACTTGGAAATAGCGGCGAGGAAGCGGGTCGGGTCGAGGGAAAAAATGGGAAGCATCAAACACATGTGAGGCATCCTCAAACCCGATGCGAATCAAGAGGAGAAACCCGAACCGGCGGAGAGCGAGACCACACGGCGGGAAATATTCGAGATCGCCATAACTTTTCACGGGGAGCTCGGATTCACACAAGGTTGGACTTTTCGGAAAGCTCTCGGCGTCTCTCTACCCAACTATGACTGGATATCTTTAATTGGGTGGGAACAAGTTCTTAAAAATGCAAAAATACAGTTCGCCATAATTTGGGTTGTTGAGATTCTCACCTACCGCCATGATGTTGAAGTTAGGTGCGGTCTTGGAGGTGGTTGGGGCAGAATCGAATCATTCTCTTCTCCCTCTTTTCTTCCTCATATAAATGGTAAGAGAGGCTCTTTAAAAAGGGTTGGGCATTTTTGCTTTGCACCCTCCTTTCTCTCTGCTTGCATGAGAGAATTTGTGGAGTTTTGAAGCCTCCCATATGGATTGTAATGTTGTTTTTGCCTCTTGGCCATTTGATGTATTGAATCGATCCTTGAGCAATATATATGTATGCTGTGATTGATTTTAAACCCTCTCATATATTCATTTGTTATTTTGATCTCTCATTGCATTTTGGTTGCACTGTGCATGGTGTGGTATTACATCTATGTGTGTCTGTGTTTAATCTTGCAAAGCGGGTGTCAACATTCCTCGGTGCATCACCTCCTTAGCTTAGGTTTATTTTTATGCATTTCTCTCTCCTGTCTCCTTGGTAGTTAGGACGCTCTATAGTTCCTAAAGTAGGACTTCTTGCCTAGAGATGATCCACCGTGAGAGGCAGAGATTGAGGGCTAACAGAAGAAGTAGCTTTTCCTGCAAGGATACGAGAGATTATGGCAAAGATTAGTGATGAGTGGAGGATTTTGCTGCAAAGATTCGAGGACGTCTTTCCCCTCCCGCATATTGTGCTTAGAGGAGAGGTAACATGAGGGCTAGACAAGATAGAGACCAGAGCACAACAAAACAGGGAATGAAGCGGAGTTACAATAAAGCAACCCTCTCCACTTTTGATGGTAGCGGAAAGATCGGTGTCGGGGCTTGGATTCCCAAGCTCGACACCTATCTTACCCTCAAACCAATGAGGGAATAGAAGGCTATACAGTTCGCTACTTTACACCTTGAGGGGGTGGCTTATGATTGGTGGCACCATGGGTTAGTTACACAAAATCACGATCTTCTACGGTCATACAGGGACTTCAACGAGAGGTTGATTGCGAGATTTGATCGCAAGGATGTGGAGCTTTATTACAGGGACTTGGCACAGCTGCATCCTACGAGAGTGGACACGTTGATTCCTACATCAACAAATTTCAGCGTATAGCAATTATGGTTCCAAAGATGCCCGAGAAGAGGGTAGTGATGCTATTCATAGAGGGCCTTCATGATAGGATGAGAGGATTGGTCAAGGCTCTTAAGCCTAGGGAGTAGTGCCGTGATGCCATCTAGACGGCATTGAACTTGGACACATCCCCACTTCCTATCAACCCAATAAGAAGTTTCCCACGAGCTCTAGGCCATTTCATATGCTCTACTTATTCAGAGAGGAGTGCAACACCTCCTAAGGTGGATCAGGAAACTCGTAATGAGTTGAGGAAGAAGCTTTGCTTTCATTGCAAAGATCATTGGGATCCTGGACATCGGTGCCTTGGTAAATGCAAGGTGCATCTCATTGAGGTGATTTCAAATGAGGATGATGACCACTCGCCGGATACAGATGCAGAGGGTGAGGACAGCGGTCATGATGCACAGGGGGAGCAGCCCCAAGTAGAGCTTGGAGAGAGTGAGGCATTGGATTCATTTAATGTCACTATTGCTACACTCTTAGGAGTTCTGAGTAGATCCCTTTCGGTGAAGGGAGTGCTTAAGGGACATCGGATTGTTTGTTTGGTTGATAGTGGACCTACGCACAACTTCATTGATGATGGGTTGGGCTGCAAAGCAAGGATTGCGGGTTGAGGATTTTGAGGGGTTTGGTGTATGAGTAGCAGATGGGTTTGCTTTATTAGTTCACAAGAAAGCAACTTTACTTGTAGGAGACTCCAATAAAAGAAAGCACGAAGGTGAAAGCAGCAGAAGGCCGGAGAAGCTTAAAGTTCACAAGAAGTCTCACATACAGGAGAAGGCCAAATCTACACTATCGTGCTAGTTCCAGCTTCTCCAACATCAACTCATAACACTTCAACAGCCCCGGAACCCCAAAGAGATCTTGTTGTTCCTCCTTTGAATCCAGCGTCATTTGTATTTTCTCCTCAACCACTCAAGTCTTCACCTCTCCATGCGGAGAAGTTGAAAGCATGAATGGCGGAGTTTGAAAAAGCATTGTCTTTGGACAATTCAGAGGGTGGCAATCACAACACGGTGGCAAATTTGGATAGAGCAGAATCAGAGCATGAGATGGTGGTGCACTCGGTGACTTCTCATTCCCGAGAAGCAACTTTTCATCATGGTTGGCTTTGCAGACAATCCCAAAAGCCGTTGAGAGGGGATAAACGGAGGAACACGACTTTTAGCTACACCTGAGTTTGGCGGAAGAGATAGAAGACCTAAAGTTGCCAAAATGACTTCTAGGTTGATTATTGAAGAATCGGGACAAAAGTTCGTTGAGTTATCAATTCCAGCAGAAGGAAAGCACAAGGGAGAGCTCACAGTGGCTGATATAGCAGTGACCAAAGTGCCAATAGGTCAAACTACCACAAAAGGATTAAAGCAGGATACACAGACACTAATGAACACTTTATTCCTTAAGCTTGACAAAGAGAAGGCTGAGAGAGCCAAGCTTCAAAAGCAGGTGTTCCAGCTATGTGAGATCATTGCTAAGGTTGTCAAACCTTCCTCTCAACCCATTCTAACACATGAGTAGGTGAGTAATCATCTGATGCAAGAGGTAGAAGATGCAAGGACCAGTCAAAGCTATTCCCAGTGGAAGGAACAAATCATTCACCAAGCTTCAGAGCAATTCGAACGAATACCAGCTGAATTGGAGAACATGCACATGGCAATATCTCAGCTAAAGGAATTGATGACACAGATAGAAGATGAGAACATAGTTGTTGAAAGTCATCTGGATACTTTAGCTAAGATACACTCGTTGCCAAAGGATGTGCTGATTGCAGAGCAGATTGTGCTGGTGGATTGGTGGAAAAGGGGAAGCAATTAGAAATTTCAGTTTCCTTCCACGTAGAGATCCTCAAGCTCATGTTGAAAAGGATGCAGTTGTTGGAGAGTAAGATGGGAGAAGTGTCGGAGAGCATCCCAGATGAATTACCTACTTCCCATGAGGAATTTATTCGTTAGTTGTATGGAAAGAAGTTGATGAAGCCACCATGCCTTTCACGATGGATTCAATTGGTAGACTCATAAAGCTTCAGGAAGATGTTGAGGGATATGGGCCTGGTTTAGAGAAAGTGAAGGCTAACGTTGCTGCTTTGTCTAGAGGGTTGTTACAGTTCAGAACCGAGAGAGATGTTATTGTTAAAACAGATGGGAAGATGTTGAATTACATGTTTGACAAGTATATTCAATATCAGAACAAAAAGAAAGTATAGGTGTTACAGCTGGCAAATCTTCATTCTTCTCTTATTTCTTATATTCCCGGATGAAAATGTAAAATTAAAGTTATTGGTTGAAAAACCATTACTTTAAGTTATTTGGAAAGATTCTTTAAGATAGGTGACAGATGTGCACAATTTTGGCTTAAACTCTGATGCATGTCACTAAGAGAGGAATTTTAGGAAGATGACTGCCAAATGTTCCCTTTACTACTTCATGTTCTAGTTCAATTGCAGTTTCCCATTTGTAATTTTCCCTCTACACACTATAAGTAGAGGAAGAACCTACGGGTTAAAGGATCGGAATTTGTAATCAGCATTCTTGTGTTCCAGACTTTGAGCTGAAACCCTTGATAGCTTTTTGCAAGTAGAGGAATAGAGAAGAGATTTCCAGAGAACTTTGTGTCAACGGTGCATTCGTCTTTTATTTCTTTTTAGATCTATGCATAAACTTTGTGTTGTCTTAGATCTAGATCTCGAAAACTTTCCTTTCTTCGAATTTTGCATTTTAAAATCTATTTGTTTTGTCTATGTGCATGTAATTAACTATGTAACTATTGGTTAGGTTGCACATCTTCCTTTCCTTTCTTCTTGCATTTAATTATTTCTTTTCTGCACATATTGCTTTCTTTACTTACTTGCTGCAAAACTATCTAGCTATGGTTCATGAGCTACATAGTTAAAGTAATACCAACAAATAGATATTAGGAAATATAATTGACAAAATCTTACACAGAACCTCACCGGTAAATGAGGAAGATTTATTTCATGATTTCGCCTAGGTTTTCAGTTGTGTGCAAAAAATCTAGCCAACAAAGTGCATATTTTCTCGAGCTCGACAATTGGTAAAATTTTCTTATTTTCATAAAATCCATTATATACCTTTGGGACCAAACAAGGTGTTCTTGCAATCTCTTGGAGGAATCCTAAGCTGTAACAATGGTCACCTTTAGACAAAAGTTATTTAAAAGACTAGAAAGATTTTCAAAACCTCTAGGCCCGAGAAAAGGTATGGCAGGAAGAATGAATAGGCTATGGGGATTGCCAGACGAAAAATGGAGAAAAACCAAAACTGGTGCAAAAGAAACAAAAAGAAAAACCCACTGGAAGTTGCAGACAATTGCTTTGAAAATAACCTATCGATTAGTTGGTCAGTAAAAACTCTTCCAATGTGAACACTTCATTGAGAGGCGGAAAAATGTTGATGGCGTGAAAATCCTCGGAGGGTTGTTTGAAGGCTATGCACACTTTATTTTTAAACATAACTTTATTTATTTAATAAATAAATAAATAAAATTCTCTAGGAAAGCCTCAATTGAAGGGATAAGAGTGCATTTTGGCACATTATTTGCTAAGAATTTGGCCCATTCTTTATGGGTTTGAGGATACCTTAGAGATGGTGCAAAAGATGCTGTAGTCAAAACAAATACAAAACAACCCGTTACTTTGAAAAGAACAATTTTTTTAAAAGGGGTAGTCTCGATTTTAGGGTGAAATGTGGGGACACCAATTTGCATGAAAATGTCAAGACCCGGATTGCGAAAACTGTAAAATAAGCCTTCTAATGTCAAAGCAACCTATTTAGGAGCAGATTTATGATATTATTTGCCACACACAATTAATTATTCCAATTCTAATGCAAGTCGTACCACTAGAATTCACAGAATAAATTTGAATATATATAATATTTGGAATTCAAATAATATGTAATGATTACAATGTTTAAAGTCGGATTCAATGGGGTTTTCGTCCCAAGAATAAGACCTCTAAAAAGGTTTTGATGCCAAAAGGAATTGATGAGAAACACTCACAATTTTCAGATTTCCATATTCATAATGACATGTTAAAATGATGATTAAAACCTTTATTTCTAATATCCATGCATGGCGCCAAAGGTCAAAAAGACATGACTCTTCTTAATCGACCCCCTTCATTATGATTTGTTTTTACATTTCTAAGTTTTCTTTAGAGTTGAGTGCATTTATTATTTAATAATTATTAAAATATGATGTTAAGTCGATGTCTTCTTTTTTATTATTTTCTTTCTTTATTCTTTTCTAACCATGGAGAAGGTTTATCCGGAAATTCCAATTGTCTTCATTTGTTTTTTGGAAAAGGGACATTACTGATATAACAAAATGTCCGATGAGCATATAGGTCATAGGAGTTTAGGTTGGGCGATTCTAGTAGAAAAGAAGCTTGTAAAATCAATTTTCCCTTGTGGTCTAGAATAGTAGGCTAGTAGTAGATCCATGTTGTTGGAGTGGGGCAAAGCCATTAATCGGAGTTTGCAAAGCCACAATGTCGAGAGATAGTAAGCTTGGAGATTTGAGTAGTCTAAGTAGTAATGGCACGTTGAGAAAAGTGCCACCTAATTGATTAATCAACTCGACATGTGATGTATTGGTGTCTAAAGGATGCTTAGTGTTCCCAATCGCTTGGATAGGATGAAAGAAAGAGGTGATCAATATGAGATTTCTAAATCCTCTAGGCTCCTCTTGGAGGGATCTACACCGAAAGGTGATAATTTTGGAAGATAAAGATCAAAATTGCACCGTTGATTTGAATATCTAAAGAAAGTAGAATAGAGCATTCCAAAGTTTTTGAGTCTCTATAGAGGTAGTGATATCTTCCCTTGGGCATCTAAAAATGAAGTGGTCTCGGCTCTCTACCTCTTTGAATATGGGAGTTTTAAACCTTCTAGGCTCCTCTTCAAGTAGGATCTATGCCATAAGAGGACATCCTCGCAAAGATAAAGATCCAGACACCATTGGTTTATATATCTAAAGAAATAGCTAAGTGTTCTTTGAATCTCATTGAGAGGTGGTGATATCCCCTAGATCTCATAATAAATGGGGCATTAAAATGAAGTGGCCCTCAATTTCCACATCCGGAGGTGTTAGTAAAGACAACAAATTTAGTATCGAGGGAGAATGTGATGTTTAGTTTGACTCATAACGATTCCAGATCTGTAATATCTAGCCAAGGAAAACCTTAATCCATGAGACCAATAGCGTTGAGATAGTGGAAGTAAAATGTGCTAATAATACCCACCACCACTATAAGAATGATTCGCATATAAAGCATAAAGCTTGGGACTAATTCATTGTGCCCCTACAAAGCCTAAAAGATGGCTAAAAAAATGGAAACTAGTCCTAATGAATTAATTTTAATTTTTTTACTTGCATAATGAAATTTTATTATAAGCACTTAAATTAATTATTAGTGACAAAAAAAATATAAAAAAAAATGCTTTATTTTTATTACTCCTAATGGAAAAATGTGATCCATATGGGGATGTAAAAGCAAGAGGAAAATATTTAATAAAGTGCAAAGAGTTGATGGGCCAACATTTGTGTGGTTAAAGAGGCCAAGAGAAGTTATAAAACAAAGTCAACATGCATGGAGAAGGCATCACTTTTGGCGAATATATTTTCATCCTTTGAAAAATGGCTGTTGAGTTATTTGTTTTCCATTTTTACCTCAAAGGCTCCAAACTAATATTCCTTTGAAGTGTGTGTATTAGAGGATGAAAATCTTCTATTCATCAACCCAGGATGTCCATCAAGAACGAAAAGATCATTCGTAATTTGTGAGATTCCATTCATCAACACATTTTATGTGGGTTTAATTAAAAGTAAGTTGCTAAACGTTTTGGATACGGGAGCGGGAGCGGGGTATCCGATACGCGGAAACGGCAAATTTTTTTTTGACCCCGGATACGGCGTAGGATACGGCAGTACAAAAACTATATAAAAATTAAAAAATATATAAATTTCAGCCTTCTAAATAGGAATTTAATTATTAACCACATATTATGCATATGAAAGACAAGATAAAAGACAAGTTATAAGCTAAATAAGTGAATAACCACAACAAACAAGCTAGGATACCGATAAAACTTAGAAACTTAAAAGCTTAAAAGTTAAATTAAAATTTAAAATACTTAAATCGAACACAATGTGAATGTCATGAATCTCATGATATATTAAATTCAATCATAGATCAATATTCAAAGTTCAAACTATCTTTCATTGTCAATATTCATCATATTCCTCTTCATCAAGAGGATCAAAACCAGCTACATCATCATCATTATGTGGTTCATTAGAACCACATGGGCTCAAACCACTCGCACTAGGGCCACTGCCAGTTGCACCCCCTTGTGCATGTAGGTCTCGTGGTGCCAGTGCCACAGAACTCCCCTCATCATCATATGCTCCATGGTGGGAAATGGAAGCATCCAAGTCAACTATCTCTGGATCAATGTCCCAATGTCTTGTTGACCCTTCCTTGTACTTGGTGCTTGTGGGATAAAAGGCGCAAGTTGGAATGTATGTATACCAAATCTTCAACCCTTTTAGCCCCAACCTGTTGTTAGATTTCGTGAGTGGATGAAACTATACGTACTCCCGAATGCAGCTCGAGAGGAAGATGAACTTCAGCAACCTATTAAGGCAACCCAAACTTCAAAGTCAATGCAAAGTTCAACTTGATTTAAACACTCAAACTTAAAGTTTAAAAAACTAAAAGAACTTAGAATAAAAATTTTTAAAACTTAAGTAAGACCTTGCGAAGAGTAAGTAAACCGATGAAGTACCATGGAGGTACCACCACATATGAGCATCCATCTTGTATTTGCTTCAAAGAGCGAGAAGGCTATGACTAGATTTTCGCTATGAAATTGCCAAACAGGAAATATCTAATGAAGAAGAAAAATAATAAAAAAAGGAAGGAAAGAAATAGGGAAGATGTGCAACCCAATCAATAGATTACAGAGTTGATTGCATGCACATAGACAGACCAATAGATATTAACACACAAAATTATAAGCAAAGGCAACTTCAGATCTAGATCTAAAATAACCCAAAGTTTATAAGTAGATCTGAGATAAAAAGTTAGAAACAAAATGCACCGTGACACAAAGTTCTCCAGGAAATCTGCTCCTTTCTATTCCTTTGCTTCAAATAGCTATCAGGGATTTCAGCACAAAGTCTGGAACACAAGAATGTTGCTTACAAATTCGATCCTTAACCCGAAGGTTCTTCCTCTACTTATAGAATGTAGAAGGGAAAATACAAATGGGAAACTCAACTGAACTAGAACATAAACAAGAAGTAAAGATAACATCTGGCAATCATCTTCCTCTAATTCCTCTTCAAGTGACATGCATCCGGATCCATATTCAAACTTATACACATCTGTCACTTAACTAATAGAATCGTTCCACATAACTTAAAGTAATGGTTTCAAAACCAATAACTTTAAAGTTTTACAATTATATCCGGGAACGTGAAAATAGAAGAAGAAAGAGTAGAAGAAGAAAGATTCGCCAGCTGTAACATCTACATCTTCTTTTTGTTTTGATACTGAATATACTTGTCGAACATGTAATTCAACAACTTCCCATCTGTCTTAGCCACAACTTCCTTTTCTGTCCTGAATTGCAGCAAGCCTTCATTCAATACCCTGATGCATGCTTCCACATCCTCAAGCTAGGCCCGAACTTCTCAATATCTGACTGCAGCGTTACCAACTTACTGATGGAATCCATCGTGAAAGGCCTAATAGCTCCATCAATTCTCCTTGCACCATCAGAAGAGATCCCTCCAAGGAATCAGGCACTTTGCTAGGAATGGTCCTTGTGTATGAAGAAACGTTCCCGACCACTTCCTCATTAGTGAAAGCAATGACATTGTCTGGTAAAGATGATGCCATACTCTCAAGTGCCTGCATCCTTTTCAGCATAATTCTGCAGATCTCCAAACGGAAAGATACTGCAAACTCAAGTTGCTTCCCCTTCTCAACTGATCCATCGGGCACAATCCGTTCCGCAATCAACACCTCTCTCGGCAGCTTATTTATTTCGACCAAAGTACTTAGGTTACTCTCAGCAACTGTGTTCATATCTATCGTGCTCGTCACCAGTTGCTTCAGCTGAACCGATGCATCTTTCATAACCTTTAGGCGGGTTGGCACCTCTCCGAGTTGTACAGAAGCTTGGCGAATGATTAGACTCTTCCATTCATTGATAGCTTTAACCTGGTTACTTGCATCTTCCACTTCCTGCATCAGATGATCACTCACCTGCTTTTGTGTTGAAATTGGCTGAGTGGAAGATTTGGCAACCTTGGCAATAATCTCGCACAACTGAGATACCTGCTTCTGAAGTTCAACTTTCTCCGCCTTTTCTTTGTCAAGCCTAAGGAATAAAGCATCTATCAATGTCTGCGTGTCTTGCTTCAATCCTTCTGTGGTGGCTTGACCTATGGGTACTACTCGGTTCATTGTTATATCTTCTGCCGTGAGCTCATCCTTCTTCTTCCCTTCTGTTGGAACTGACATCTCGGCGAACTTCTGCCCGACTCCTCAATGATCAACCTTGAAGTTACCTTAGCAACTTTAGGTTTTCTGTCTTTTCCGCCTAGATTCAGGAGCAGCTGCAAGTCGTGTTCCTCCAAGTTGATTTCCTCTCTAGCCTCTGGAACCAACTGCGAAGCCAACCATTCTGAGAAATTACTTCTCGGAGAATGAGAAGTTGCCGAGTGTACCACTATCTCGCGCTCTGATTCCTCTCCATCTGAAACTGCTACAGTGTTGTGGTTGCCATCCTCTGAATTGTCCAAAGACAAAGCTCTTTCAAATTCTGCCATCTGCAGACTTCAACGTTTCTTCAGGAAGAGGTGTTGAACGGAGTGGTTGAGGAGAAAAGATGAATGTTGCCGGATTCAACGGAGGAATGGCAGTATCTTCTTTGAGGTGCAATAATCGGTGAAGTACTTGATGCTGGAGAAGTCGGAACTAACACCATAGCGTAGAAGTGATCTTCTCCTTTGAATGAGACCTTTTGTGCACTTTAATCTTTTCAGGCCTTCTGTTGCTTCTCTCCTTCGTGCTTCCTTTTGAGGGAATCTCTGTGCCGAAGTTGCTGTGATTTGATTCATCAATGCTTCATCAAGGCAATATCCCTTCGTCAGCAACCAGTTTGAAGTATTGACCGAGAATGGCGGCAGACCTTTCCTCGATCGTATGGCAGCCACCTATGCTCTCCTGAAGTACAACTCTATCTCCTCCCATCCGATGGTATGCGTCAAGTAACACAGGCCCATCATCTTTAAGATCCGCAGGTATCCGTGCTAATCCAAAGTCAAACACTTGCGCGTTGATAACCTGCTGAAATCTTTCTTTCTAACCTCGTACTCGCTTCTGCACTTCATCCAGAAATCTTCCAATGAAGGCACATGCGCGTACTCCTGGGAGATTGTCTTCCTTGCCACTCCAAATGGATCGAAGTTCAGCCGTGCTGGGAAGAACTCTTGCTCGTACTCAGAGAACATCTCCGCTTCAATTCCTCGGGCTTTATGAATACTCTGGCAGCTGTAATAGCCCACTGTGATCGGGAAGAAGCCTGTAGACTTGTGTCGTTTCGACTGTAGGTCATGCATCTCCACGAGTTGTCTGCTCAACTCCATGATGACCAATCTATCACTCGGATATCTGGGCAACTTAACTGGTTCTCCTGAAAAGCCGGTGACCCTGAGGTATGTAAAGTCCACAAACTGGATGAAGATATTGCCAATCTTGGACACAGCTTCCCAAGCTTCCTTGCTTACCCTGTTGGCCTTTAGATCGCCGTCACCTCTGAAATGAATCCGTAGAAGAATCCATCGTTGACCACCTTGTAATCTTTATTGCATGCGGGCACAGTAAGTTGTGGATAGCACTCAAAAATAGGATCCTTGGAAAGCACACCACGTCTATCCAGCTTGGAGAAGACACCCTGTGAAGCTGCTGCATATACCAAATACGAAGTCATTTTGAAGCTGTAAGTACGCCTCACATTCCGGAGCTGCTCACCGATGTTGTCACTAATGATTTCGACCAATTGATTATTGAATCTGCTTTGTTGATTTCAATGGTCCTGATGAAAGCATACATCCATGTGCGGAAGTTGTGAGCGTTAGCTTCGCCATTTATCTGCATAACAATTTGGTAATGTCATCCACCTCTTGTACCAGATTGGATCGTGGAAGAGTTCTCGGGAACTTGGATGGAGATCTGGGCTTCTTCATGTATCTGTTGTTCATTATGCCCACACAGTCAACTTTATGCTTTTCCCATCTGTTGCCGGCATCCTGTATGCTAATAGTAGTCACCACCTGTCGTGCTGGAATCTTCAGACAATAATTGATGAACTGTGCATCCAGCGGATTATTGTCTTCCCAGCATCTCGGACTGATCTAGATAATGGGTGGTAAGACCTAGCACACTCCATGATGAATTCGCAGCAAGCTAGAAATTTGTGGATGGAAATGTTGAAGCTCGAATGATTCCACTTGCTTTTTTTTGCACGCATGAGAGAAGTCTTTCGGCTCTGGATCTCATCGATCAATCGAAAGAGGTTACGGACCTAGATCTGTATCTCGATGTCAATGCAAACTTGGAAGTAATGCATGACTCTGTTGAGCTTTCTTTTTCATCCCGCTTTGCCATGGCCGTATTTGTCTTTGTCTGAGCAATTCTTTTTCTCTTTATTCGGCCGGAATTCTTTACAACCGGTGCAGATCTGGAGATTTCTTCAGATTCGGAGGATATGTTCAATGTATTGGACATTGATTTAAGCTCCCTTTCTCTTATAAAGCACCTGTAATGAATTCCTGCAATTAATTCAGACAAAGATGGCAACCGGAACATGAACACTTGATTTTAATTATAAAAATCTGCATATATCAAGCCTGCTGCCCCAAAATTTGATGTTTTGTTTGCATGCAAAGCAAGCATGAATTTTATCAACTTCACCTGAGCACTTGTACCACTATGCAGACAATTAATCAGACTTAATTCAAGCTCCTTCAAACCTAGGCGCCAAACTTTGAAGCTTTCCGGCAGTGAAAACACCTTCCTCGAGCAAAATTCCTCCTTAATTGGGCGCCAAAATTGCTCTGGGCTGCACTTCCTTGCTAAAGAATTAATTAATTCATCATTATGGCAGCCCATTCTTATATAACCTTCACCATTCTATAATTAATAATTGCATCTCTTATTCTGGCAATTAATTAATTAATTAACATGTTTTTCTCTTCAATTTGGGCGCCTATTTTGTGCATGCTCATGGCTGCCATTAAATAAATTAAATTTATTTAATTTTAGCTTTCTACTTCCAGTCCACTTTGACTTCACAGTGTGCTTTGACCTCATGCACCAAAAATAGGAATTAATTCCATCAATTAATACTTTAAAAAAGTATTATTTCTCCTCAATATGGGTCGCACTTTTTGACATGAGAGGGGCTGCATTAAATAAATTATATTTATTTAATTTTAGAATTCTATTTCTAATTTCCTTTATCCTCTTCTTCCTTGTTGACTTTTCCTCATGCTTGGGCGCCAAATTTGGAAATAGAATTAATTAATAAATGCATTAAAGTTGTCCTTCTATTCCAAAAGGGGTCGCACTTTTTGACATAGCCCATTTCTATTTTTAAAAGTCAATTTCAATGGGATTATTCACCCTGCACCGCAGCTCCAAAAATCCCATGATCCACTTAAGTTGTTTGACTTTCATAATGGGATTTTTACCTGCAAGGCAGGTAAGAAATTCCCATCAATGCCTTAAGTGATTTTCTTTTATTTCACAATGGGAATTTTCACCCTGCAAGGTAGGTAAGAAATTCCCGCCTGCCTGTTGCCTCTAATTTTCCCATTATGACTTAAGTGGCTTTGCTTCCATGGGAAAAAGTACCCTGCTAGGCAAGGTACAAAATTCCCACCTACCTGCTGCTACCAAAAATCCCATTGTAGCTTAAAACCTTCCTTTCCCAAAAAAATGCGACTGCCCAGAAGAGGCCTTTTTGTGCATGACTTCGTCTTTTAGAGAGAACCAGACCTCCTGTGGCAAATTCCTTCTGGCATAACGTCCATAGATGATCTCCAGATACTCAGGCAAGAAATCAAGACTAAACGGCAAAGGAATTGACCTAGAGAAATTTCACAGAAAACAAAACGAGAAAACACCAAAAACGCAAAACGTTGCCAGAAGTCACAGATAAAGCCCAGGATTCATTCTGGTTAAAACCCTACTGGTATATGGGAATATTGACATGTAAGACCACAACAGGGTTAAACCGGAGCACAATTTGCCTCAAACGGGGCTCAGAATAATTAAATAAAAATTTCCCGTAAGCAAACCCCAACGACAGAATATAACGATTTTGGGCATCTGGGTATTTGGCGAAATTGGCTTATATATGAATATCTGACACTCTGGGCAATAAAAACACTTTAATAAGAATGAGGTACAAAAATTAAAAATAATTTGAAAGCTAAAAATTACTTAAAAATCTATATTTAAATTTTAAACTTCAAAAAGACAAAAGAAAATTTTTTACCATAGCTTCAATTGCAGAATGATCTAAAAATATGTGTGTACAAGGCCATGAATTTGTCATTACCGAAAGCTTAGAATTTGATCGAATTCTTTCACAAGTATAACATTTATAAATTTATAATCATTGAAAATTGGATCCAATTCTATTTTGTTTTTTCATTTGTAGTATGTTAATTTCAATTTTCTAATGAATTTTTTTGTAAAGGTGTCAGTAAGTACCCTTTCATGAAAGCGGAATTAAATATCTTTATACCGTGTAAACAAAACAAGTGGCATCTGAGCTTTATTAGGATTTGGTATATGTGCATTCCGATTATCGCCTTATTGATGTTTCAACCAGTGAGGACTATGTTGGGTCCCACAAACTTTGGGATCTTCTCAAAGAGAACCATCAAACTAAGGAATTGGAGCATGGATTCACTTTAAATATCTGATGAATATTCAAAACATTTTGAGGGCAATTGAAACACATTGATTAAACAAATTGCATGATTGCATTTTCACCATCCATCAAAAAAATAGATGATACATTCTGACCTTGTTTGCCATTCAGTGAGACTGAACTAATATTCCTGAAATCACAAAACAACTTTTTTGATCATAAATATAACAAAGCATGTTTTGAATCTTTCATATTGATTCTATTGAATTTTATAAAAATTTTGTTTGATGTTCAATGGATCATGTCATCTCATGTATAAGCCACATGATCATGAAAATGTAAAGCTTAAGTTAGAATCATATCCATTTTAATTTTCAATGTTTTATATTTCATTCAACTTATGGCCTAAAATGAGTCATTGTGCATTTGTCCAATGATTCTATCCTTAATCTTTAATATATATTGGTGTATAGGGAATATCCTTTTTTTAAATTCATGTGGAGAAAGTCCGTACATGGTATGGATTGATTATGATCCATAGATATGGAGCAATATAAGCTTTTCTGAAAGATGAAGTTATTTTGAATGGATGACCATCCTCATTGAATTACACATTTTCCTTCTTGATGCACCTTTGGCTTTATTTGATATATGCCAAAACTTTTTTGATCATGGCAACATTTACAGATTATTCTTCCTTGCATTTTCTAATACCATGGGAAGTTATGGCACAAGGTAAGTGACTTTTCACGTCCGGTGCTATTGTAAGAGCCTGAATAGTCCATCACCATCATTGCATTTCCATTCAGAAATGGGGGCACCCGAAAATCAAATCAGCCAAACCTTATGATCCCCTCATAAAGTGAATTCACCTTCAAATTTAGAATAGTCTCTTATTGCCATGAAATCGGGCCATATATTGATATGCATGAAGCTTTCAATTCTGCACGAGGACTTCTTAAAAATACCTACAAATTAAAAAAGCCAGTAGCATGTAGCATCTTTCAAACAAAAAATAGCTCATCAATTTGCATATTAATTGATTGAATGAATGAAAACCATAAAAAAGTATACAAAAAAAAGTGAAATAGATGAACATAAGAGGGATAAAATATCAAAATCAAATAATGCATCTTAGATTAAATAAGAAAAAAAAAAATTTAAATTAAAATAAAACTTACCTTTTGTAAGCCAGTTTGATCTTTGAGTTTTAAAAATTCATAAACAATTTGAATTACTTCAATAGGGACTCCTGGATCTTCGAGGCTAAGCTACATTGATATGCAATTTTTAAGCTGTCAAGGTAAGATTTTGAAGGAATATTTTTTTGAGAAGCTCCAAAATTTTTTTTTTTTATTTTAGGTTATCCATTAGAAGAGTTGAGTAAATTTAAATTAAAGATTAAGTGAGATTCAGTGCGTGCGGGGGCTTTTTTTTAAGTGAAGATGAAGTCACTTTTACGGGTTCATGAAAATAATTAAAATGGTGTTTTAAAAAGTCAACTTTTTCTAAATGGATTTGAAGTTTCAGGAAAATGTGTTTTGAAAGTTTTGGTCCAAGGGTCTGAAGGATTTTGCACATTTGCCGTGCAAATTGAGCATTTTTGATTGTATTAAGCCAAGCAAAATTGGGCATTTACTTCGCATCAACATGCAAAGTCATAACCAAACACTGAAACCATCCGATGACTACTTAGGTTTCCATTATTTTCAAAATCTATTTATTAAGTAAAAACATGATTGGAACCCTAATGGAAGTAGTGTCATTACATCCATGTTTGTTACTAAGGTAGTCTTCATTGAGATTCTTAAAAACCTTGATTTTTGGTAGCATTTCTTGGAAAATTTCAAATTAAGAAAAATAGATAATCTTGGCTAGATGATTTTGCTTGCTCGAATTTGCATTTAAAAAATTTGTAACATGAAGTTCCCTAAGCAATCTCCTTGTTAATACAGATGACACATTACTATCTAGGAATTGCAAAATAATTTTAAGGTCAAATTTTGGCTTTTAGTGGATAATTTGCATCTCCAATTTGAAGCTTTGGAAGATATTGTTTTCACACATTGCATTTATAATTGATTTGATGAAAGAATAGTTTTTAAATGGTCAATGGGATTCCTTTGAATGGATGGAACTGCATTTTGCAAGGTTGAACCATTATGTAAACCATGGGGGTTGGCCAAAACTTCAGCCTTGCAAAACTAAAGTGACTCAGTCATCTCCAAATCCTTATTCTGGTTTTGTTGATCCATTATAAATATTTGAGACTTCTGAAAGATGCATATCATTTTTAATTAAATTTTTTGGAGCCTTCCAAAATGGTGAAAAAAACATCATAAGAATGGAAAAAATTTGCCATTTTTGGAAAGGGTTTATTCCTCTTTGAAGATGTTTGAAGGACCTTGTTATAATGTGCCATAACTTTCATTTAAGTTTGGCTCCGATATCAAGGGTGTAATCTTCTCTAAAAGTGCATATTTTCTCAGAACCTACGCATTGATGCAAAAATATTTTTCAGTTATTTTCATTAATAAGAATCCATTTTTGTACCTGTGGATTGGACTAAAGCAAAATCTTTGCAATCTAGTAACATTTAAGAATCATGAGCCCATTGCATTCAGTACAATGGGCAAGAAAGTAATTAAAAACTTTGGATACTTTCCAAAACTTATTTTTGTAGTATTAGCCAAATATTGAAGTAGTTTTTTTTTACTAGTTAGGTCCAATCCCCAAGAAAAAGCATTTTTTTCACTATATACATCTTTAAAACTATTGCTTTATAGGGTATTCCAGTTATGTATGTAATTGTTGGAATCATGGTTTCTAATTTTTCAAATAGATTTTCTTTAAAAAGTTTGTAATTTTCATCATTTTAGTTAAACAGTTCATAGATGAATATTTTTGGGAATGATTCGACTACTCATGAAGTTCACTTGAGCATGAAAATCTCTTGGCTTCCCAACAAGTGGTTCCGAAATATAACATCTTGTATGAATGAAAGCAAACATTCAACCCTAAGACTCCTCCATATAGAGTTTTGAATAGCTAACTCAAGTCACCATTTTGCACATATACCATACTAAATTTGGTTTATCAGAATTTCATCATAGGGGCCTCTCCTGAAGTGTTGCACCACAGATATAAATTTTAGGGGTTTTAGTCCAAACATGACTTTCCTTTCACTTCAGGTTGGGTTTCCATATTTTTAGCATCCAAAATCTACATTCAAACCACTTGGCCATTTGTCATGTTGGCTAATAGATTTTAGATTTTAATAACCTAAAACCTAGGCGATCATGAGATAAATCTCTGTCAATTAAAATATGCTAGTATCTATATGGGGTTTTACTTTAACTATTCAGCTCATGAACCATAGTTGTATAGTTCTGCAGCAAGTAAGCAATTGTTTAAGAAAGGAAATATTTATAGAAGAAGAAATAATAAAACACAGGGAAGAAATAGGGAAGATGTGCAACCCAATCAATAGATAACAGAGTTGATTGCATGCACATAGAAGAAACCAATAGATATCAACACACAGAATTATAAGCAAAGGCAACTCTAGATCTAGATCTAAAATAACACAAAGTTTATTAGAAGATCTAAGATAGAAAGCTAGAAACAAAATGCACCGTGACACAAAGTTCTCCAGGAAATCTGCTCCTTTATATTCCTTTGCTTCAAGTGGCTATCAGGGGTTTCAGCACAAAGTCTGGAACACAAGAATGTTGCTTACAAATTTCGATTTTAACCCGAAGGTTCTTCCTCTACTTATAGAATGTAGAGGGGCAATTACAAGTCGGAAGCTTTTAGTTGAACTGGCACATGTGGAAGTGGGAAAGGAAACAACTGGCAATCTCCCTCCTGGAATTCCTCTTTGCATGACATGCATGATTTGCAACTGAAAATAGAACCTTCTATTTTGCACGTCTGCCACCTATCTCCAAGTAGTTGACTTCTTCAAGTAATGGCTTTTAAACCAATCACTTAAGTTGTATAATTTAATTGATCGCTCAATTACTTTGTCGGAGGAAATAAGAGAAAGAAGAAGAAAGAGGAAAGCTGCAGTCTTGTCCTTTTTCATATTTTGCATGCAATTGATTCTTTTGCCTTTGATTCTCACCAAAGCTGGATCAGAGAATTTGCAGATCTGGGGAAGGATGGATTTGGATGCGGAAGATTTGGATTTGGAATTTGCTTTGGGTGTTGCCTTTGCCTTGTCTTCCCTCTTATCCTTGAAGCTTTTGCAGTTCTTCTCAGTACATGCATCAGTGTAATGTTTCATAAATAACTCATCATTTTTATTTTTAATTGCATATGAGCAATTAAAAATTGGAAAGCACTCGGGTGAATGCAAATTCAATGAAGGCTTATTTGGAAGATTGGGAGCACATGCACAAGATCTGGAAGGAATTTTCCATGCACTGACTTGACTTCTTCACGGCTGCGTTCGAAACAAGAGGATGAATTTTTGTCGGAAGCTTTTTTGCAATTATGAGATATGATGGATCGGATGGATCGGATCTGGATTTGTGTCTATTGATCTCGATTGACAAATCTAGAAGTAATGCATGATTCATTGAGCTTTCTTTTCATCCCGCTTTGCCATGGCTGGAGCAATCTTTGTCTAAACAATTCTTTTTCTCTTTATTCGGCTAGAATTCTTCACAACCGGTGCGGAGATCTGGATAATTCTTGATTCGGAGGATATGTTCAATGTATTGGACATTGATTTAAGCTCCTTTCTCTTATAAAAGCACCTGTAATGAATTCCTGCAATTAATTCAGACAAAGATGGCAATCAGGAACATGAACAGTGGATTTTAATCATAAAAATCTGCATATATCAAGCCTGCTGCCCCAAAATTTGATGTTTTATTTGCATGCAAAGCAAGCATGAATTTTACCAACTTCACCTGAGCACCTGTATCACTTATGCAAACAATTATCCAGACACAAATCAACCTCCTTCAACCAGGCGCCAAATTTGGAAGCTTTTAGCATTAATTACACCTTTTGAGCAAAATTCCTCTCCAAATGGGGCGCACTTTTTGTCTGGGCTGCACTTCTCTGCTTTTGAATTAATTAATTCATCCTTATGGCAGCCCCTGCTTATATAATCCTCATAATTCTATAATTAATTAATGTCTTTCCTATTCCTGGCAATTAATTAATTATTTAATAAGCTTTACTCTTCAAATGGGGCGCCTATTTTGTGCATGCTCATGGCTGCCATTAAATAAATTAAATTTATTTAATTTTAGACTTTACTTCCAGTTAACTCAAGCCTCACAGTATGCTTTGACCTTAGCCATTGAAAATAGGAATTAATTAAATCAATTAATACTTTAAAAAGTATTATTTCTCTCCCAAATGGGGCGCACTTTTTGACATGAAGGGGCTGCATTAAATAAATAATATTTATTTAATTTTAGAACTGTCTATTTCAACTTCCTTTTGTCCACTTCCCTTTGTTGACTTTTCCACAAGCTTGGGCGCCAAAATTGGGTGAATAAATATTAACAAATATTTATTTAATGCATTATTATTCACCCAAGGTGGGTCGCACTTTTTGGAATAAGGAATTTCTATTTTTAAAAGTCAATTGGCAATGGGATTATTTACCCTGCAAGGCAGCCCCGAAAATCCCATGATTCACTTAAGTTGTTTGACTTTCATAATGGGATTATTTACCTGCTGAGGCAGGTAATAAAATCCCATTAATGCCTTAAGTGATTTTTCTTTTATTTCACAATGAGAATTTTTACCCTGCAAGGCAGGTAAGAAATTCCCTTGCTCTGCTACCTCTAATTTTCCCATTGTGACTTAAGTGGCGTTGCTTCCATGGGAAAAAAGTACCCTGCTAGGCAGGTACAAAAATTCCCACTCTACCTTTGCTTCCAAAAATCCCATGATTCACTTCAAACCCTCTTTTTCCAAAAATGCGGCCAGCCCAGAAGAAGCTTTTTTGGTGCACGACTTCGTCTTTTCTGAGAGAACCAGACTCTCGATGGCGAATTCCTTCTGGCACAACGTGCATAGGTGATCTCCAGATACTCCAGGCCAAGAATCAGGCCAAACCGGCAAAGGAATTGATCCAGAGAAATTTCACAGAAAACGAAACGGGAAAACACAAAAACACAAAACGTTGCCAGAAGTCACAAATAAAGCCCAGGATTCATTCCTGGTTAAAACCCTACTTTGGTATATGGGAATAATTGATATGTACGATCACAACAAGGTTAAACCGGAGCACAAATTGCCTCAAACGGGGCTCAAAATAATTAAATACAAATTTCCCGCAGGCAAACCCCAGCGACAGAATATAACAATTTTGGGCATCTGGGTATTTGGCGAAAATGGCTAATATGGCTCCTTGGGAATATCTTGACACAATACAGGAACTTTTTGGCAATAAAAACACAAAAGCTTGTTGCTCCCTATATAAGATTCATTTGATGATCAAAAATTCATTATTACAAGCTTGTTTAAAGCTAAATACTTCACAATAATAGATTTAAAGAATGCCGCCTTTTATAGCTATAGGAGTTTTTTTAGTCGAGAGGAGGGACTCATCCCAGATTCAGCTATCCTTTGCCATTGGATGAATGCCCTCGAATCTATGCCCTTGGATTACCGAGTTTCTCTATATGGACTGGAGTTGGGTTTTTGAGGAGGCACTCCCAATATGACCATTATTACAGAATTTGCAGGCAAGAATCCTAATTTGAAAAGAGAATGATTATTTACATTCATCTTGATATGATATGGTATCAGATGAATTGATTTTATTTTGCCTTTTGAGATTGAACCCTATGTGTTCATCGGGTGATGATGAATTGACCAAACAAATCTTGATAAGTTGATCTTAGTTTATTTGTAGATATCTTCATAATTAGTAGAAAAAAGAGAACAAATTTCCATGTCAGTTCCTTTTTGGAGATTAGCATTGAAGACTTGGATGACCCATTCTACTGGCCAGTGGGGTAAGGAAAGAACGAAAGACATATGACCACTCTAATCCTATTACAAGGCATAGATTCAATTGCTCTGGATAGACCTTTTCACAGCTCCCATTATTGCCCACCACCAAAATCCTGGGCTCTAAAGATAACTCATTTTAAAGGGCAATATCCAGTATTTTGACTAGGCTCCCTGGCAAATAGCTAATTAGGTCTTGATAAGGCGGCCATAAGTTCAATGATGTAGCGCCCCTCATAAGCTATAAAAGGAGTTGAGCCATTCCATGGTGTAGCCAATTCTTTATCTCTTGAAAATGCTTGTAAGGATGTCTACCATCTCTGAGTAGAAAATGCTTAGAGTCCCTGTGTCATTCGAAACCCTTCTCAAGTGTTCCTTTCCCCATGGGAGTTTCATGCTGAGGGATTTCTTGTTGTTTTTAATTTGAGCGTTAGGGTTTGCCCTAAGGGCTCAAATATTGAAGATATTGCTTTCTTTTGTTATTGATGCAAAATTGGCATTTGAAGAATCTGGAGCGACTCATTTGTGGAGTGATTTGGTATATTGTTTGGCTGTCTAAAAGTCACGACCCATTGAATCTATTTGAAGTATTGAGGGTCTTTTATGTGACATTAATATCATTTATCTTATCATATCTTATTTCCATTTGACATTTGGAGTGTTTTGGCATAATAATCATTTCTACTGAAAATGCTTATTTTTTTCTCAGAAAATGCAGAAGACACTAAAATTTGCAAAAGGAGAGATCAAGGAAATCTAGGCTTCAAAAAACATAATACCCCTCCAATGATTGCTTGAGATTGAATAATAATTTTAAAATATATTTGGAGTGATCAAGAATAGTTTTTGTCCCCATTTCCTGATTATAAGAAAAGCGGAGTTTGGCATGTTTTGGTGTAATGTTTGGCAAGCTAATATGAATTGCATTTTCATTTTTAAACTCCCAGTGATCCCAAGTTTAATGAATTGTTTGGAGAGTGATGGTAAAGTTATAGGTTTAGTAGCTGGACAAGGTTTGATAGAAAATTCATATTTTTTTCAGGAATTTAAAAATCATTTTTCTTGCATCACAATTATTGTAGCATTATTTGATCATGCCTAGGCATATATTAAAAGGTTTGAGGAATGTGTACATTAATTGTTTGAAATTGTTTGCTAGGAGGCATTAATTTTTAGGATTCATGCCTAGGAAGGGTGAGGAAGAGGGTGAAATAGTAACTGATTAGGAAGTTGCGTGCGTCTCGGGACTTTGCAGGAGATCCGAGTCCCCACAGCAAATTCTTGCAAAATTATTTAGATCGATAAGAAAACTTGTTGATCAATTGAAAAAAGAGTTATTAATGCAAAATCCTAGAGCAAAATTTTAAGTTCTACAAATCTTTAATCATAGTTCTAGGAAAAGAAAAAAAATATATCAATAAATAGACAGAAAACTTCATAATTTGAATTTGAAAAATCATTAAAAATGCAAGAACATTTTAATAAGTCCACAAGACCAAACAGTTCTACTTTGGTCAAACCAGATAAGTTAACATGCAAGATTGAAGATAAAAATTGAGAACAAAGTGCAGCTACGAGGCGATTCAATTGGAGTGCGAGATACCTATTTGTCCGTCATATCAAAACAAATTCTATGCATTCCTGTGAATTACAAAAGTTGAGAGAAAATGTGGTTTCAAACAAGTGAATTTTAGCAATGATAAGGTAAAGTCTGTCATTGATGACGTCAGATGCCAATATCTGCTATTCAATATAGTTGCAACCAGCAACATGAAAAATGATCGAATGCTAATTGATATACCTGATCTCTGGTCAAGGGATCGAGTTGTAGGAGTTGAATTACGTCTTGATTTAATGTCCCAAATGGACACTTGACCCAAATGAGATCCCCGTGGCAAATGTCACATCCCGAATAGATTATAAAATCTATAACAATTATTTATGATGCGGATCTGATTTATCTAATAAAGGTTACTTGGTATGGAATGAAAATCCACAGAAAATTAAAACTTAGTTTGAAACATTAATGAAATAATCAGTCATGACTTACAATGGATTCATGAAAAAATACCATATTGGAGAAGAAACAAGTTGAATATATTTTTCAAAAATCTGCGAACAATAGTGTCTTCCATTTGAAATCACAATTTCTTTGGCCAAAAGTCAACTTCAAAGATTTTAGCTTTTGGAAATAAAGTGTTTGTAATTGAATGCCCAGACAGAAATTGCCATAAAATGTACATAACACACCTTTGTAAGGTGAAAGTCCTCCTAGATGTGGATGCATGAAGCTTTTGAAGGTAAAAAATCTTCACAGAATGTAACACTTCAAAATGTAAGACTGGTTTTTGATTCCACATCACATGTGATTTAAAATAAGAACTTTGAAAATCATTAACTCCTTAATAGCAAGCTAAATTGGCTAGAATCCTCTCAGAACATAAGAAGATGAACAATCTAGATGTAAACCCAAGTTTACTCCTTTTATTGTAAAAAGATTTTAGATCCTTAGAAAGAACTACAGCTATAAATCGAGACAAAATTCAAATTTTTAAAAATAGATCTTCCTAACTTCAATAAGTTAGAGAATGACTTTTTTATAGACTTGAGACAGGTGTCCACCATGACTTCTGATGATAGTTCACCCCTAGGTCTTAATATTTTTTTACCTTTTCCATCCTCTGAAAATAGAATTTTCTCAATCAAGGAAAATAATAACATAAAGTTTGAAATTTGTTTTTGAAGTTTGTATTTATAATTCTTTGATTATGTTAAAATATTTTTTTAAATTGATTTACATTGGTAATAAATTAGTATAGATATAATTTTCTTTTTAGTTTGATTTATAATTACATGATTATGCTTAAGTATTGCTTTCTAACATTGGCTTCGGGAAGTAAAATTGAGTCTCACAGTCTTCGGACAAGAAGGATATTACAAGAAGCTTTAAGATTGCGAAAGGTTGCACAAATTAGCTAAATAGTGTATAGTTAAATAGAAGAAACTCACTGAAGGTGAAGATAGAAGGTGAACTCACATTTGATTGTGGGAAGAAGAAAATGCAGATCATTGAGAATTATTTTTCATGCAAGTTTGCAAGCGACTTCAAAGAAGACATGCCCCATTCATCACGAATCGAAATGAATAAACTTATGGATTACAACTTTGCAGCCATCGACCAAATGATATTTGATGGTGTTAGCATATGGATTTGCACGCATGCAAATGACATGCAACAGTGTGGGAACGAAGTCCCTCCTCAATGAAGGTGAGGCTGCCTTTATTGAAAACCAAAACTGTATTTACATTTGTACATTCAAAATTGTATGTGGGGGTGTTTTGGAACATCAATGGAAAGAAAAGTGAATGAGGAGATGGAATGGAATGAAGGAAAGGAGTGGAATGGAATGAATGGAAAGAACATGCAAGAGTTAGGTAAAAGCAGAGCCTAATATTGCATGAAGAAGAAAGATGAATAACTAACACAAATAAAACGGAGTTTGAGTTAGCTAAACAAGAATATGTAAAAGGGAACACACATGAGCAAGTAGATAATCAGAGCTTGATCACTGTGAACTAGAACAACTGATTAATAACGTTGACAATAAGATCAAAGATAATATTTGCATGCAAGATTCAAACACCTAACATCTAATGAACATAAGAACATCAAATGTTACAAGAGATAATGAATGAGACACAAAGTTCATATTTCATTAACTCCAAAATGTTTTCACAAAAGAACACAAAGTTTCTTCTTGAAACAAAGCTTGCACACAAAAGTATTTTCTTCTCCTCTCTCAAAGTCACCCTTTACAAATGAGCCCCTCACTTCCTTTTATAACCCAAAAGTTGGTTACAAAGTAGTTAGGGTTTTACATGATCATTAAATAAGGCACTTAAGTGACCTTTGACTTTTTCAACAACTTTATTAAAGACAACAACTAAAAATAGAAATTACTTAAAATATCCATAGTTTCTCGAAAACAAATAACAACACCTTTTAAAATATACAATAATAATCAGTGCCTTATCCATTGAAATGGGGTCCACCTATCTCAAGCGTATGAGAAATGGACTCTCCCACTTCGTTAGATACCAAGAAAATAACTCCTCGAACCCATTAGTGAAATTAGGATATGCCGCTTTTGCCAGTTGAAAGGATCTAAACCTTCCCAAAGTTTCAAACATCTTTTCTTCTTCGGAGGTTCACTTGGTCGAAGAATAGCCTCACAAATACCTCTGCAATTCAAGAATTCTACTTGGCATATCATTTAAATTAACAATTTTGGATTGAGCGTTCTCAAATAAGTTCTTTAATTTGATGCACCGCTCCATTCAAACTGACGAGAAATTGTTGGCGGGAGTGTACATGTCCTTAAACAATTGTGAAAATTGCTCTTCCACCTGCTCCGATGAACACCTTTGATTATGCTCATTTACGAGGTTACAAGGAATCTCAGCCATGAATTCTGAATCAAGGAGAGTGAAGTGAAGGCTTCATTGCACATGCTTTCATAATGGATCATAGAATCCTCGAGAAGTGTTTTCTTGATTTGAGATGCGTAGACACCAAAGAAAACGTGTCCCTCGATGTTCAAATTCGAGAATTCCTTCAATAGCTAAAATTGAAGATTCCATACTTGTCATCTCCTGTAAACTGGGCAATATCTCATCCAAATTTGATATAGTAGAAACAAAAGTTTCTTTGAAAGAAAGAATTGGATCAAGATACGCACTGACATCTTCATGAAGCTTAACCGCGGTCTTGATCGTCCCTGCCTAAAACAAGAATCTTTGAAAGCCAAGTTTTAGTGACATGGCCCAATGTGTTTATTTCCTTTGAAAAATTGAGAGTATCTTCATATGGGCAGCCACTGCATCAGTATTGGGAAGTGGATGATATGGGATTTATCAAATGTTGAACATATTCCACTAATTGATTCTTTTCGGCCTTGAGCCGAGAGTTTTGAGACTTGTATTTCTCAAGTCTCTTTAGCACGATATCAATTGAATCTCGAGCCATCGCCATGTCACTTTCTAATGTAGATCTTCCAAGTCCAAGTTTGGAAACTTCATAGTCGGCAGGTGTCATAGCATCGCGCTCTTATCCACTTGTGGAATGGCAAGGTCTGCAAATTTGTTTCCATCATTATCCACCATTATTCGAGAAAGCACCTTAGGCTTCTTAGGAATGGCGTCATTCGAAAGTTTGAAAAGGGCATCAAAATCAATGTCAATTGGCTTGACAACTCTCTTCCTTTTCTTTACTTCGGAATCAACCCAGGAAGGAGTATCATTCACTATTTCAGCATACAAAATCTTGGAGCTCGAATCAATATTCTCATTATTCTCGACATCATGAGATCCTTGAATCCTATCTACGACCTCGATTTGAGGAGAAACAACCTCAATATCCACTTCCTGATTATTCGAGAGATTTTGGGAAATCCTTCATGAACTACATGTTCAAGTGTTTGATATTTGAATTACACACTGAGTGGATGCTTGTTTGAAGCATGGTGAGGATCATTTCACTAGCTTCGAGCACTATTAACGATGTGGGTAGAAGAATCTCTACTCGAGGTAGAAAATCGGACACACGCTCTCTTCCTTCTTCGGGGTTAGGATCTTTAGATCTTTCTCCGTGACACGTTACTCTTGGCGAAGTGGATTTTGGCAACCACTCCTTTCTTGCTGTTGTGTATGATTGGATGGTAATGAAGTTGATCGAGAAGAGACCTTGGTCGAATGGAGACCCCCTCGTATAGGCAATTTTTGTGATCCCGGCAAGTTCTCTGTCATACCAAGATATGCTTCTTTCAATAATTGGTGGGTTCTTGCTATCAAGAGAAAATTCATCTCT